>VTPC01002400.1:0-54592 GCA_011009095.1 Ignelater luminosus
AAAAAACCTTGAATAACCCATGAGATGTTGGATAAAATGGAAGAGAGAAAAAAGTACAAGAACATTAATAATGAAGACGGAAGAAGAAGGTACAGAAAACCGAATTTGGAATTGAGGTTGGAAAGGTTGGATAAGCACGAAAGAAATGATTAGAAGATGAGAGTAAAAAAATCAAAGAACTTGGGAGATTGGGGAGGCATAACATTGAGCACAAGAAAATAATAGATATTTCATGAGACGGCAGATTAAGAAGCAGATGTGGAAAGGAACTAGAAGATGAGCATGGATTCTTGTTGAAAGCAAGATTTGTATAGAACAAAGGAGAATCCAGTTGAAATGGTAAATAGAGTTGGAAACCGCAGTAGATATGAATAACATTGGCCCAGTTATTTTGGAGGATGAAATAATTGCTGAAATGAGGAATATGAAAGATGGTAAGGCTGCGGACGTTGATGGTATACCAGTGAACCTATTAAAGTGCTTACAGGAAGAAGGTTTGAGAGAGCTAATTGCCTTGCACAATGATATATATCAAAAAGTTTATGAGGACTGTGATGGTACCACTGGTTCCAGGATGCATGCAGCAAAGATTTTGTTAAGAGTACCCAACAGAAGTCTGGTAAAGGAAATGGAGGAGGTGAAACCTGAGGAACACTTTCATTTAGAAAAGCAAAGGGAACAAGTGATGCAATTGAGGTAGTAAGAATAATTAAAGAAAACTATGTGAAAACAAGAAAAAACCTGAGCATCTGTGTTGTGGACTTTGAGAAAGCTTTTGATTGCGTACTGTGGGAAGAGCTAATGGAAATATTGAAAGATTAAGGAGTAGATTGGAGAGACAGAAGACAGGTTAGAAAGTTTTATATGGGACAAGAAGTAGCCATGAGGATAGGAGAAAATATGACGGATTGGTCTCGAGATTGATAAAGGCTGCTGTCTTTCTTCTACTCCTTTCAACATGTATGTTGAGGAGATGGCGCCAGAATGCTGGACAAAAAATGTTAGAATTAGAATTGGAGGAAAAAGGATTGCGTGCATTCGGTTTGCTGACGATAAGATACTGTTTGGTGTTATTTGGAAGGATAGACTAGGAAGGGCGAAAGAAGCAGTACGGTAGAGAAGATCTCTACGGCTCGGTGTGTCTTTCTCCTTAGTAATAAGTACGTATATAAGATCAGAGGGGAAAAGGGTTGGCGGGACTATTATTGGCCTGCAGGTGCTGGAGGCCGTGACATGAACCAAACAAATATAATCGACCAAGTTTAATTTTTTCGGACGAAGGATGTTACTATTACGGGGATAGTAGAGAGCGTAATGTCATTAGATGGGACTCTCTCTGCGACGTCTTGTAATATCCAAAGATAAGGATCTCGCTCAATCCAAATTTAAATGCAGAAAGTACAGAGGAGTTGATAGAAATGTTGAAACAACTTGAAAGGATGGAAGAGAATTACGGATTAATGATAAATCGCAGAAAGAGTAAAGTAATGCAAATAGGGGAAGATGAAAACATGGAGCTAGAGCAGGTAACGAGGTATAAGTATCTAGGAACAGAGATTAAAAGCAACTTGAACAGTTTTGATGAGAAAAAGATAAGAACTAGAATGGCGAAACAGGCGTATAGGAAGATGAATAGGATCTTGGAAAGCAAGTTGCAGTTGAAGCTAAAGAAGAGAATGGCAAAATGGTTTGTATGGAGCGTAATGATGTACTAGACTATGATGAAGAAGGATACGAAAAGAGTAGAAGCGCTGGATATGTGGATCTAGAGGAGGATGCTAAACATCAAGTGGAAGGATAAAGTTATAAATGAGGAAGTGGTAACAAGAGTTGGAGAGCAAAAATCAATGTTGGAAACAATTAACATTAAAAAAAGAAATTGGTTAGGACATGTTTTGAGAAAGGATTGTTTAATGAGAGATGTACTGGAGGGAAGTGTAGAGGGCACAGGAGACAGGGGATGAAGAAGGACAAAGATGGTAAACAATGTAAAGAGTGGGCAGAGTTATAGTGGGGTGAAGAAATTGGCTCAAGGTAGCGAAAAGTGGAAAGAACGCACGGGACCTACATAGGCAGTGCAATTACTTATGATGAGTAGCGCACAAGGACTTTTATTTGAAGATAATAATAGAAGATTTTAAATTAGCGAATGGATATTTAATCATTATGTAAATGATTTCAGTTTTATTTCACGCATTTTTTCGACTAATGTATCACATTAAGAGGGCACTATCATCAACAACGTTGTAGTTTAATGTTTGGGCAGAAATTATTGGGGAAGGATTGGTTTTCATACTCTCTCAAATCGATTGAATCTTGAAAGTTATTTGCAATAGTTTAGAGAAACTCATACACACCTATCGGATGATGTTCCTAGATTAATTAGTGATACTCATTGCTTAATACATCCCGTATACACGTATTAACTAATTTTTTTTCTTGTAGTAAATATAAAACCATCAAATAGAATGGAAAAACCTACAAAAGTTAAAAGTTAATAAAATAATTTTATACGTAGTTTATATAACAATTTAACTAAAGTAGATTTTGGAGAATCTTAAAGTAAACATTTTTCAGTATGCTAACCTATTTACCATCACTATTCGTATGCAACATTAACAAAATTAAAAATGAATATGAAGATTGATGTTGTATAAAGTTCTGATACGCTTAATTTCTAATAAAGCTAATTAATATGAAATTTCACACCAGCCAATTTTTCAAAAGCATACACGTGCCTGGTAGTTAAAAAGTTACTGCCTACCGAATAGAATTAGGTCAATTACAAATACATGTATAAAAACAACATATTCGAATATTAATTTTGATTATTCTAGGAATATGAATGATATTGTGGTAACTAATAATAGACACCGCATTAGGAAATTATCAATGAAAATTGAGTTCTTAAGAATGTTGTGAAAAAGGAATAACAGCTGGAAAATAAAACAGGTAAAGTTCATATTAAATTATAGAAAACAAAGATCAATAACACTCTTTTACCTTGTAACGAACTATAAGTATAATAAGTTATTTCAGCTCCCTCCATGCTGTCCATTTTCATTTTAACATGCACATCTTTAATAATATTCCATTGTTGTCTTTTCATTTCCTAAGTAAACACATGGGTTGTGTAAGTCAAGCAAAAGAAAAACGCGGATGCTCTGGGCTATTCTGTTAATCTTAATAATTTTTGTTTTATACTGTATGTTCGCATCCTGTATTTTGGCCCCAATTTCTCCAATTTTATAAGCCCTGCTTCAAAGGTAAGTAGGCACTATTATTGTTATTTACAGTTCGTTATTGATATTTAATTGCGTAAATGTAGTTTTTATAATCGTTTACTCTACAAACAAGTAACTCATTGGTAACACTCTAGCTGAAGTACTCTTAAAAATTATAAAGCCGGATTACCCTAAGACAAATATTCCGGGGGTCCGCTGGACTGAGTTCGGATAACGGTTAACCTAAACTACTATAAACTACCTATTTAATCTTGATATGTTCCTAGACTAATTACACTGTGCAGGAAGTTAAAATTGAGCATCCTGGGCTGATTGTCAAATAGCTTAGCTCCCGAGGGAAGTGATGGGACCCCCGAAATGGTCTCTGATCCTTTGAGCAAAAAAAGATAAAAGTAGTTAATTAAGCAGCAAGGAAGCCTGACGTTAAAACGTGTCCATAATCCACGTAACGGTGTGTTTCTTATATAGATTGTAATCCTGGTAATGTTAGCCCGACGTTGGTACGGTGAACTTTGTTACGTCTGTAGTATTGTGGGGTATGGATATGCGACTAGGAGTTTCTAAAAGTTATCTTTCGAGTATTAATGTAATAAACTAGTAAGTTTCGAATGAAAGACAACCGATTACTTGTAAAACATTTTTTTATTAGAATTTGAACAAAAACAGGTATAAGTTCCAAAGATTGTACAAAAAATGAAAATAACTATTCTTCTTAATTAGTCAAGATTCTAAAAAGATGAAGATTATAAGACACTTGGTTGCCGTGTTCAGGAGGGAAAAAATAATGTTAGCGACCATCTGCGGCTATTTCAGGACAGATCATTTTGCTGGAGAGTTTCTCAACAACGTCAACTCCCCATTTTATAAAATTGTAAAAAGTAAGGATATCCGGTTTAAGTTATCTCCTGTGCTCTGATCGATCATGATGTAAAGTGGATAGTAGTAGAACATTCTTGCCTTTTCGAGAGACATAAGAAACTAATGTCGTTTTGAAACACGAACATAAAGCTCTTTTCAGATCGATTTCTTGTTTGTAGAAATGTTAAAGGAATCTCTCTCTTATTTTTTCACAGAGTGCAAACAGATGTCAATTTATACTCAGCAAGTTGCTAGTGGGTAGTTTGTCAGGTATAAACTGTCAAAAACTGCTTCGTCCTTTAAATGCTTCTAGTTTTTCATCTAAAGTAATATACTCACTGGGCGTATAAGAGACTAAGCAGCTTTTCACAAGCATGTCAAAAATTGCCCTGATAGAGGCTAGTTTATGCAACTGCCATCAATTCTAGTCCCGCTGTTGTCAATACGCAAACACTGCAGCAACAAACTAAATCTAAAAGATGTCGATCGCAAACCTGTCTGTCTCACACAAATCATAAACTTTCAGTTTAGACGATTTTAGAAATCTACGACATACTAAGCCCGAAAAGAGCGTCTAGTTCCTCTTTCGTAGTATTTTTTAATAGAAGCTGTTAGCTTCTTGTTTGTGAACTTCACAATATCAGAAAACATTACATCAGTGATGAAAGGTTTACAGCATTCTACAGGTTCTTTTACGTTCCCAAAGGGTTGATTTACACCTGCAAGGTGTGTAATAATCTTTTCTGGTCTTGTTTTTATTGCTAATATTCCAGGTTGGTCGGTCCACTTTGTTATTCCATTTTTGTCTACGTGTTAACTCTTTGTACTGGGCCCTAAATTCTCCAACTCATTATGCTTACCTTTATTTTCATCATCATCTTCTTCCATTTTCTGCTCTGTATCTGAATCCGCTGGACTTTCACTAATGCGATCGTCTTCAGCTTCTGAATCAGCTCCCAGTTCTTCTTGTGACATGTATTGTTTTCTCCTTCTTCTGCCTCCGTCCCCAGTTTTAATAGGCATGCGTGTTTGTTTTTGTACCATGACGTACTAAGGAGCAAATAAATATTCAATAAAAAGCTAGAAAAGAATACAAAATAACCTTACTTTAAAAACCAGATGAAAAGTTTCAAGCAAACTATCAAAAATCGCAAATCGTACAGTGGGATGGAATTAGCACGGTGGGGTATGACATGCAACAACCAACCAGCGATCACAACGACCGAACTCCGACTGAAGTTATGACGTATTCACGTACGGCTGCAATTTGTACGAAGGTATACGAGGTCTAGCAATGATGCGACCTATTAATAACAATACATATCGTTTTAAAAGTGACTTGGGGTATATTAAACCCCACCCTATCGACGCAGGATTAAATATAATTATTATAAGCACAAACCACGCAAAACCAAGCAATGTTGATGTAATTGTCCACTAAATCGCTACTGCATACTTCATAAACATCCTACATCAGAAATGTACTAATACAGCTTGATGTTTAATAATCACAAGGATCAGAAAAATAATTACCTGCCCCAGAAAGGATACGAAGGATATCTGTTCTGAACAATGATTTCAAATCAAATAAGATGCATTAGATAAATCAAGATGATTCTTAAAGACCATCTACTAATTTGACACCAGATAGCATAACATATATGCATCCAATTCACTAAATTCTTTATTTTTAATTAGAATTTGTTCCTACAGAAAACCATCAAGCTCGTCCATAGAAGAAGTAAGTAGTAGTTAGGGTTCAGAATGAATAAGAAAGAAATTACGTATAAAATTCCAAAACCTACTGTGAACACTTTTCTAAACATTACGGTCATACCATTTTTGCCGCACAATTTTGTTAAATCAATTTGTGAAAATAAAAACAACCCAAATCTGCATTTTAAATTTATTTAAATTTTATGCGCTCGATGGTTTGTTCTTGATCGGGAACATTATCGAAAAAAGAAAACTGCTATTAAACATAGGAAGGTAAAAAACATACAATAACAAACCAATTTTTTAAGCAAAATAAGAAGAAAGGGTTTTAAGAAACTTCTTAAATGGAAAGTTGTTTTTGTCTTTTTATTATTTAATTTGGTTTTGCTTACATTTTCAGTTTTGAATTCGCTATATGTAAAAGGCTAATTAAAAGTAAACCCTCTAAATTAAATTTCACACTAGGATACTTTATTATTATATTTATGGGCAGACAGCGTTACTGATGAAGCCTGGATGTAGCATGTAGACATCACTTATTTAAAGAAAGAAATGTTAGCGTTTGTGATTTAAAACAAAAGAGATCTAGAGTGAAAGACAATTAAATATAATTAGAGAATTTGAGATTATTTTGATTAGTAGAAAAGAGTTACATTAATTAATTAAATTCTTTAAGTTTATGAAAGTCTTCATAATATTTTTTTATTTAACAATTCAGAAGTGCGATTGATTTACATGGTCTTTGATGTTTTGAGAGATTCTGGAAGTAAAAATTGGGTGATTTGAGATAAAGATTATTTTAAATTTTTCTGCTTATTGGATTTTGCTAATCATTAACAATGACAGATGAGTCGCAACGTCTGCTTGGTGAATTGGGTGATAATGTAAATAGTAATGCTAGTAGATGCAGTGGCGACAATAACTTAATCCGGGAACTTACGGGTATTTTCAATAGAATGACAGATTCATTAGCATTACAGATCAATGTCAATAATTCACGTGTTACTCCTCAGATTCCATCCAATATTATTAGTTTTGATGGTGATCAGGATAGAAGCAGAGCTTCAGAGTGTAAATACCAGCGCTCAACTGCAAAATTGGGCAGAATCCACAAAGTTAATTCTGGCACAATCTAATTTACGAAGACTAGTCAGGGATTCGTTCATGATTTTCTCAGAAGAAATTCAATCATGGGAGGGTTTTGAAAACAAGTTTAAAGAAACAGCTGATTTTTGGGAATTGATGAAGTTAAGAAAACAAAAACCAAATGAATCAATTACCAGTTACTTTATGAAGAAGAGAAAGTTGTGCAAGCAATTGGAACTAAGTGTGAAGGAAACCAAAATGGAATATTAATATTAAAAGAATTGTTGAGAACGGATTTAGTAAATAATTTATTTGTGAAAGAACATGCATGTGTTGACAGCTTATGGTGTGATCTTTTGATGTTGTACGATATGGAAAATGGACTGAAAGGAAAGAAAATGATGTTTACAAGAAGGGAAGATTTCGTTGAAAAGACCTTGCCCAGAGACCGGAGAGAAGACTAATGTTAAAGGAAGTAATAGTACAAATATAGATGAATTAAAGAATATTACATGCTACAAGTGTTACTCCAAGGGCCATTAGGCATCCTTGTGTGGGAGTTCTGTAATAATATGTAATTATTGTAAAGATGAAAGACACATGAAACGCAGTTGCCATAAATTTAAGAAAAAGGGTATCTTTCCTGTAGAAGCAGATAGATCTGATTCTTTAGAAAAATTTTCAAAAATGGTGAAAGTTAACGACGATTTAATTCTGTCATCAATGGTAGTAATAGGAAGCTCAGTGTGCACCATACAAAATCTATAATACAAAGAGAAGAAATGAATTTAGACCCAGAATGTATAGATCTCATTGGTTTTGGTGGTAGTGATAAGATGATTCCTACCTTAGGAAGTGTCAAGGTGAAACTTGAAATAGATGGAAAATATATGAATGGTTTAATTTTACATGTAGTCCCAGATGAAGCCCAGAAAGTGGATGCTTTAGTGGGCAGATCTCTTTCTGAATCAACAAACTGTTAGAAAGACGTTTCCAATTCCGAATGTAGATAAACAATTCGAATCACTATCTGAAGCAACATTGTTTTCTAGCCTGGACTTAGTTCATGGTTATCTGCAGATTCCTCTAAGTGAAAGTACTAAACCTAAAACTGCTTTTATTACTCCGGATGAGACCGGCCAATTTAATCGAATGGTGTTTGAACTAGTTATTGCTCCGTCTGAATTTAGTAGATTGACGGAATTAATGTCAAGACATTTGAGAAATAAAGTGGTATTGAACTATTTAGATGATATATTAATACCAGCAACATCTTTGGAAAAAATGTTCCATAAACTAACTAGTATTTAAAACTTTACTAGACGGTAATTTGACTTTACGCGTTACAAAGTGTGGATTTGGTGTTAAATCAGTAGACTTTTTAGGGTTTGTTGAAATAATAAAATGCAAAAGTGTGTTAAACGTTTATTGTTAATAGAAAATAAGTAAAGAGGTCCTTCCTCTTTGCATGTACAGAATTGACTGCCTGCAAAAGCAATAAAATTACAAGCAAAGCGACGGAGTTTTTAATGACCGTGTGGTCTATTTTTAAAAACTAACAAATACTTAAATACAATATTTTTCTGCATTTCCAACAGGGTTTACTATCTTTTCGGGGCAGGAAATGTCTCCTAGTATTTATTATCAAATTAAAAGCTATTTCTGATCTTCACGTACCTAAGAATGTAACAGGGGTAAGGCAGTTCTTGGGTTTGAGTAGCTTCTTCCGACAGTTTGTTAAGAATTATGCCGTGCGTGCTAGACCTCTGAGTAATTTTACCAAGAAAAATGCAGCTTTTATATGGAGTAAAGAACAACAATCTTTTTTTGAAAATCTACGACAAGCATTGATTACGGCTCTTGTTTTTCATTTGTATAACCCATAAGCAGAGCAGACGGAGGTACACCCAGATGCAAATTCCTTGGGCTTAGGAGGTGTTTTACTTCAATCTAATAATATCGGAGAGCTTCACCCAGTTTATTATGTATCAAAGAAAACTACCGATGTTGAATTCCGTTACCATTCATTACAGTTAGAATTAATGGCAACTGTGTGAACTTTAGAACGGTTAAGAAATTTTCTTATCAGCATAAATTTTATTGTTGTTACTGATTGCCAAGCTTTAATATATTTACATACACACAGAACAAGGAATCCTTAATTAGCTAGATGGAACTTGTTTATACAAGAATTTGATTGCGAGATTAGATATCGTCTTGGTAGTAAAATGAAACACGTAGATGCAGTATCTAGAATACCAGTTGAAGAACGAGAAGAAACAATAGAAACGATATATAAGGATAAGTTAGTAGTTTTTACTATTATGACCGAGAAAGACCATGTCTTGGTTATTTACGAAGCGATCTAGAATTGAGAAGAAAAATAGATATTTTAAGAAAGTATGAAAACGAAATATCCGCTGAAGAAACAAACAAAGTGCGAGAATACCTATTAGATGAAAGAAGACTTTTAAAGGATGTAACTATCGAGGGAAGCAACAGAATACTTTATGTAATACCAAGATCTGTAAGGAAGAGCGTAGTAGTAAAATTCCATAATTTGGTGGGACATTTTGATCTTGATAGAACTATGACAAAAATTATGGAAAGATATTGGTTTCCTAGAATGAGAAATTGCGTGAAAAATCATATTCGAGCGAGCTTGTGCGGAATGTTTGATAAGCAAGATTTCAGGTGGTAGACAACTAGGTTACTTTCATTTACTTCCTGTCCCTAACCGACCGACCTAGCAAACGGCCGTCAACATTTCGAAGAGCTCAGGCGTTGGCTGATTGTTCCTGCTTACCTGTCTTTAGTTCAGCACCACCTAATTTAACTACAAGTTTCTTTGATACCTTCGAAAATTATGAAACAAAGGTTCAACTGTCGTTAATAAGTCACTTAATGGAAATTCGTTTATTAGAAATAAAGATTCCCTAGCTCAGCAATCTTAAGGTTATAATTTTAAGAGGTACTTGTGAATTTTGTTATGCAAATCAAAATAAAATGGAAATGTCTTTAGGCTAGTAATAGCCTTCAGTTCACAAAGAGTTTTATTTAAATTTTTAGGTTAAACTTTAATAGAAGATATTGTGACGCTTTTTTCGGTCTGTGGATGTCACTGAATGTGACTTCCCTGCTCGAGCGTCAGAATATATGACGCGTTGTCTTACTGGTGCTCCGTCGGTCGGTGCTCGGGCGCCAGATTTTGTAAGGGTCTTTAATCCCCCACCTCGCCCTTGAGGCGATCGGGCGAGGGCTTGCCGGGCAGCTACCATGGAGACCCGGCGATTCCAGGGGTCGGCGGCTGGAACAGAAAGGTCTGCGGTGCTAACAAATAAAAGGCACAATAAACCTAAAAAATATTTATTAAACAGAGACACCGAAATAAACATAAATGTACGAGTAGGTGTTAGAACCAAAAAATTAAACACAAAACTATTATTAACACCCTAGGCAGTGTGGCAACGAGGTCGGACTTCCGGTTAGTCGGGTCGGTTGCATCAAGTGTTTCGGTCGGGTCAAGTACCCTACAGATTGACCGCCACACCGACAATACAGCCACAAGTAAGATTGGGACGGATTCACCCAGCAGTAATGAGTCGAATCGACCGCCTCACCCGTGCTGGAATGACCGGACTTGGACTGGACATTCTTAATCTTTTACATCAACGAAAATTAAAATCGACCCAACCGTTCGTGAACTAAAGACAGAAATGTATTGATTGAATTAAATTCACACCCATTGTTGTGCAATAAATGGCACTGGTCGAATAGTATCTAGATGTTTAAAACCCACTCCAACAAATAAAATCTACCCCATCATAAGTATTTCACCTCCATCTATTAGAAGGGAGGTTGCTTTGAAAGTTGAAAGGAAGAAGCAAGCAACTGACCCAAGGCATCCCTTGTTCCAACAACAGAACAAGATTAAAATCTAGGGAAAGCTTTATAAATTCCATGGATGTCTACTGCCGGACGACGCCGCTTTTAGCTGTGGCAGACGTCTCTCCCTGTTCAGATGTCGGAAACGAAACAGTGGCTAATTACAGGCAGTTAATTACCATATCCTACATAGAGAGCCCTCAACAAACTCAGAATTAATACTTCGCGATGCAAAAATAATTTAAAAAGATGGGGATATGCGGAGGACGTAGATGTAGATGTGGAAAAACACAAGACGCTGAGCACTTACTAGTCTGCCCAAACTTAGGGGAAGGCTGCATCCATCAAGACCTCATCGAAGTAAATGACAGAACCATCCTTGTGGCGCAATACTGGGGAAACACCATTTGATTTTACCTGTGAACCGGACACGGAAAGTAAGCAAGTAAGTTTAAACCTTGATAACTTCCGGAATGTGAAAATCTGTTTGTTTTCAATTAAAGATTGACATTCCCTATTTCAAGAATGGTGTACTGTAAATAAAGCCTTTCAGTTGATAGATATTGTTGAAATCTTAGTAAAAATAATACAAAATACAAAGATTGCGTACTCACAGTTGGAAATTTAGTAGAGAACTAATAATTTTCAATCAAAATTCAATTATCTCAAACGAAAAATACCTTCTTTTTCAAAAACCAGGTGGCGGTCCTTACTGAATGTTATTCAAGATTTTAACTCTGGAATCTGAATTTAAGCCGATAGGTATCAAGGTATTTGCTGATAAAATATCGACATTTCGTTGTTTTATTGTTACATCAATATGTTTATAATAAATTATTCTTAGATATATCGAATACTGACGATATTTTATCGCTTGGACGATATTTTATCACTTGAGCGATATCGTTTAAGCAGTATATCGAATAATTTCGATATTTTATCGTTTGACTGTATATCAAAACTGTCGATATGTTATCGCTCGATCTATGTATCGAATACAGTCGATATTTTATCACTTGAGCAGTATATTGAATAACATCGATATCTTTCTAATATCGATGTTCGATATTGAAATCGGAATATTACCCATCGCTATTGTCGATAGTCAACTCGCAAAGCTCTTCTCAACGACATGACCCAAATAGTCCTATAATTGTAGCCACTTTCATGATCAAATACTGTTCATTTCGGGCTTCATTTAATAATGTCTCAATCTGTTTCCTACTTAGAATGCTTGATTTTTTGGACCGATAGTTTTCAGATTTACGTTTAGAAACGCAATCACTTTATGCATTCTCCAATGTTTTTGTTCTGTTTAATATTTAAGAGATTACTTTATCATTAGAAAACGTGCCCAAAGAGTGGAAGATTTTCAGATGTGGGACTTTTCTACAAAATACACCAATAAAATGTCTTCTAAGATCTTGCCTGCAATCTTTTTTAAGTTCCACCAATCTAGAAATTTGTTGTACTGCTTTCGCGACTTTGCGGGTAGAAATACTTGTATTAATTCACTAATTAATGAAAACAAAACTGCACGTCACGTAAATTCATGTAACTAATGAACAACAGTTACAATTTGTTCTAACCACCATAAGCTAACTGATTGTTTGTGCTGCGCCCTCGTTCCGGAAACTTTTTTACTCGAAAAATAATTTTGCATTTTTAGCACTAGTATTATAAATTACTATTATAGCCTAATGCATTTTTTAACTATGAATCCATTTAGTACATTGTCTTTGACGTTCTATGAAAATCTGAAACAAATCCGATAATGAATAAGATAGAAATGCCATAAAGGTAAAAACCAAGCAGCGAATGCACAGACTAGTAAAATCAATAAACTTTCGGTCTGCTTTTCAAATCAGTCACAACAAATTTTAAAGCCATGGGTAGAAATTCAATGATAAAATAGAACAAGAAAGGACAAAGTTAGACAAAGATGCAAAAGCGTCCATTTTGTTTTTTAAAATCGGTATGAGTCTAATAAAATGCAAACTGAATTGTATTTAAACAAAAAAATAATAAAATTCTATGTAAAATTATGAAATCTGCAAATACCTACTTTTTAAAAAAACAGTGATACCAATTTTTCAGTATTATTTGTGTTTACCAAGCATATTTTAAAAAAAAGAAAAACAGCCATTACCTATATCTTGAATTTGTTTACATTTTCAAACGCCTGACGTCTTGTTTCTGATCAGGAATATTATTAAAGAAAAAGAATTTCAAGTATGAAGAGGCAACAAAACAAAGTAGCAAACAAGCTAATTTTGTAAAATAAGGGCAATTATTTTATAATTTGAAGTTTAAATCAAATTAAAAACAAATATATTTATTTTAAAAAACCACCTCAAAATGAAAAATATTTTTGTATTTTTATTAAAATGTTTTTGCTTGCGTTTTTATTTTTGAATTGGCTGCGAATAAAGACCTAATTAAAAGTAGATCTGTCTAAATTAAACTTCTCGTTTCAACATAAGCAGTATAACACAAAAAACTAAGCTTGATAAATTTAAGGTTACACGAAACTACATCTTAAGAAATATCACGCTTAATAAATTACTCTTTATTTCGGCGATTTTCTTATTTTTCTATAAACTATAATTAAGATACAAATTTAGAAAGGAACTGTATTTTTCATCGACTATAAATCAACTTTTGTGGCTGCAGAAGGATTTATTAGGATGTCAGTTTAATCAAATCTAATACGAATCACTAAGTAGATACAATGAAATAAAGGTATTTAAGATGATACTCGTATGATCCGTTGATACTCGACTTATGTTGATTTCTCTAGAGACAAGGCTATAATCCCCATACAATCATTAAATCGGCTTTTGCTTACTTTGTACGCTATTAACATTAACTGCGTTACAACCTTATGTCTTTTTTATATTTTAGTTTCGTAAAGTAAATTCTTGCCTTAAATATGTAAGTTGGTATGTGTCACATGACAGTTCTGTCAAAAGTCTAATGAACATTTATTTATTTATTTATTTAATAGTAGTAGAAACGTGTAATTTAATTATTCTTTGCAGGTATGTTAACTTATGGTGCTTTATTTTAATATTGTAATTATAATTCTTTGCAGAATAATAAAATCAGTTGGAAAACGATCTTACAAATATATTAAAACTTTAGCTTTTTATTGGTATTAGTTTCTATTCTAGCCAACTGTATGCTTTAATTATATAGAAAAACTGTAAAACACTATAACGGGAATTTTATATTCGTTTGTAAATGAAAAACTAAAAGGAGCGACCAAATACCGTAAAGTTACTTTTTAAGTCAATAGTGTTGTTCAACGATGGTTGCTTTATAATAATAATTTTTAATAATAATTTATTAACGGACATCCAATTACAAACAAATCTTATTAAAACATTAAACAAAATAACTACATATACATAATGTAATGTAGAATAAATATAAATATAAAATATTGCTACATATTTAGTGCATTTCTTAAGGAGCACTTGAATTTGTTGAAGGAAATACCAAAGAATTCCAAATCATCATGTGTACATGCTAAGTGACATATCTACAGTGAGGAGAATTTGCACCATACGCAGTTCGATGGAAAGGAATATTGAAAATTGGTAAATTACGTAAATTGGTATTTTTTATGTTCAAAGAAAAAAAAATCATATTTGAGAACAATTAACAAATCCATTAAATACTTTAAACAAAAAACATAAATCGTAATAATTGCGGCGCACATGCAATAAAGATAGGCCAAAGTAATGTAAAAGATCACTATAACCGTAACCGTAGTAATCAATTCGGTACTTGTAACATAAAAATTTTACAAATCGTTTCTGTGTTGCTTCCATTCTATTTACTAATGTAATATAATATGGGCACCAAATGGTTGTGCAATACTCCAGAAGTGAACGAACTTGAGACGTATATAGTATAATTAAAATTCTTAAATCTGTGAAATCAGTACACTGACGCACAATAAATCCTAATATTCTATTGGCTCTCCTAAGTAGATTTGTAATATGTTGATCATAACTAACACATGCGTCAATAATAACACCTAAATCCTTAAAGCAAGTAACACTTTCTATTGCTATATTATTAATGTAATAAGTACAAATACCAGGTGATAACTTTTTAGAAAATCCTAAAGATTTGCATTTTGAAATATTTAATTCCAGATGGTTTTCATTACACCACGAAGGCAAGCAATCCAAATCAGCTTGTAACAAATGATCTGAACCAACAGCATCAGTACGAATGAAAAGTTTTAAATCATCAGCATATAGCAGAAATTTGTTGGAATTGATAGAACAATTTATATCATTAATAAACAAAATAAAAAGAATTGGTCCCAAATGGGATCCTTGCGGTACGCCGGAAGTAACGTTAAACCATTCGGAGGTAGAATTATTAATGACAACTCTTTGTTTTCGCATGTTTAAGTAAGAGTAGATCCACGACAACAAAGGGTTTTGGAAACCTAATTTACTTAATTTGTAGATCAAGCGCTTAATATTGACTCTGTCAAATGCCTTATTAAGATCAGTATAAATACAATCAACGTTATGACCCAATTCTATAGTATGCAGAACATAATTGGTAAATAAGAAAAGATTTGTTAGCGTAGATCTACCCTTAACAAAACCATGCTGTTCGTCAATTATAATGTTTTTTACGGACTGAAACAATTTATCCGTAACAATGGCTTCAAAAACTTTTGGAATTGCAGATAGAGTACTAATTGCACGGTAATTACGAGCATCTAAACGATCTCCCGTTTTAAAAACAGGAAAAACGTTTGATTTTTTCCACAATTCAGGAAATACAGAACTACTCAAAGAATTATTAAACAAAATGCACAAAGGTTTAACTAAGTTGTTTGCACAGCACTTCAAGAAGACTGCAGGAATATTATCTGGACCAGCTTTAGAATTAGCATCTAGAGAATTTATTTTATTGAAAATATCTTCTCTAGATATATTTAAATTGCAAAGATCAACAGTTTCTTTTAAATTATTATCCCAAAGTTTACTTTTATAAGTATCATAAGTACAATAAACAGAATGGAAGTACTTTGCAAATAAAGAGGCGATTTCAATTGGAGTATAATCCACAGAATTTTCATATCTAATACAGTTAGGTAAAGAATTATCTCCTTTTTGAGATCTAACATAATGCCAGAAGCGTCGAGGATTTTCTAAAATATTATTCTCAATGCTTCTTATGTTATTTAACCTAGTTATTGATAGCAATTTTACATTTATTTTTTAAATCCTTAAATATATTGTAATCTATAGGAGATCTGAACTGTTTGAATTGTTTGTGAGCGATTTTCTTTTCAATAATTAAAGATTTCGTACTATCATCAAACCATTTAGGAAAATTAAACTGCTTTTGCATTGGCACTCTTTTTAACTTAACATATAAAGATATAACAGAATTAATAATGTCGTAGAAAATATTAACAGATTCCTCAATTGAACTAAAATTGTTTAGTATATTCCAATCAATATTGTCTAAATGATTATTAATCAACTCATATGGTGCATTCTTAAAGTCTAAATAAAATATCTCACCATTGGTAAGAGTTGACTGAGAACAATCCTTTACATTTAATACAAAAGAAGGATGATTTATATCAGGTTTAGTTAAATGTGGCCATCGATAAATGTTTACAAAATCCACATTACAAAATACTAAATCTAAGATAACATTATTAGCATTATAAATACAATTCTTTTGAAAAAAACCATAAAACGCAAAATTATCACAAACAATTTCTTCTATCTTAGAGTGTACATTAACTGGAATTAAAGTATCACAGAAATTATCACAATATCATGTAATTTTTGGTAGGTTATAATCACCTAAAACACAAATGATACTATCAGGATAAGTTATGGTAATCTCCGAAATTAATTGAAGATGACCTTCATATAAAGAAATATCCGAATTTGGTGGAAAATAAACAACTCCCACTATCAGATTTTTACTAGCAAGATGAACACAAGTCCGTATCTCTTCCCGATCTTTTACATCAAGATTAATTAGAAAAGATGACAAACTCTTTAGGACTGCGATAAGAACTCCACCACCCCGTTCTTTGCTCGTTGTTTTAGGGTTCCTGTCTTGACGAAAAACATTATAACGTCCGTCAATAATCTCTGAACTGTTAATTTCCCCATTAAGCCATGTTTCGGAGAGACAAACCACAGTGTGATCTTTGCTTAATACACTAGTAAATATTTCATTAACTTTTGTCCTAAGACCACGAACATTTTGATAAAATATGTTTATGTCGGATGCTTCGTGGGAATTGCCCTTTGAAAATTTTTATCATTATTTAATTTCTGATGAACGGGAGCATTATAAAATTTCCGAACAGCAACACCTTGTGGCCAAAAAGATGCATTAAGTAAATGCGATAAATAAGACGATTTCGCAGTGACCTTAAAAGAACTGTAGTGTTCAGGATATTTAGCGTTTAGACGAGTAACCTTGATTTTCAATGAACTGGTTTTTTCATTATCTGACATTTTTATTAATTTACCAGTAACATAATTCTCGATCTTGGTTTCATCAACATTTGGATTAACTCTTGTAAGGTGTACATCATAACTACGGGCTTGTTTTGCTGCTGCGGTGAAGCCCTCATCTAATTGTGAATTCGTAGTACCAGATCCAATAATTAACTTATTACGAGAAGTTTTATTATTAAAATTGGAAACCATTCTGGCCGGTTCATTGTATTGCTGCGATAAGTTAACACGCATATCAGACGAAGCATTCACAGCTGTAGCGTTTTCCACCTTCGAAATCTTTTTAGTAGCAGCGACAGAAGCGTAATTTGCAGTAACGGAAGGTTTATCAGAAGAAGAATTAACTTTGATTTGTTCATAAGAACTAGTTTCTTTGTTAGCAAATAAACGATCTTTACTTAATAATCTCACTAAGTCAATGTTGCTTGATTTCAAATTATCAATCTGATCTCTTAGATATGCTACTTCACGCTGTAATATTTTTGTTTCTTCCTTAACAATATTATTAATAATATCTAGGAACTCACCACTTTTCAAAAATGAAATTATTTCACAAGTAAATGCTTTTGAATTTATTTGTGCACATTGAGTACTGGCATTATCAGCTTCATTTAAGTTATAGCAATCTTTCTTATCACAATCAGGGCACAATACATTTTCTTCATCAAGAACCTTAACATTTAAGCGTTCTACACATTTAGGATGGACGATCACACCACAAACTTTACACTTAGGACCATTAACTGCTTAACTTTTGCAGTATAAACAAATGTGACCTTTCTCCGGCGCCATCTTGACATATATAGAAGCTTTAGGCAGAATTCAGGAAGCAATGTACGCTGCAACTTTTAAAACGGTATGGAGCATCATGTGTTAGACCAGGTCCATCAGATTCTTCTTTAGCAAGGACCAGTATTATAGAGGATATGTGAAGACATGACAGAGGTCATGTTATAAGGAAAGGAGAGATTAGATATTGTCGACAAGCGTTTGTGGCAACAGAACACCTTTTGAATGTGAAAAGTGTACAGTGGCTTTGCATCCTAAAGACTGTTTGCTATTTTTTATAAATAAAGTTTCTTCTTCTTTTTCATCTCCTTCTTAATTATTATTATTGTTTTTCATGTACACAATGACTTAAATATAGTAGAAATGTTAATATGGTAGAATAGCCTAATTTTTAATTTTAATAAGTTGCCACCCTTTTTTTCCTATACGCAATTTAAAGAGTCGGTCATACGTTACACTGTGTCTTTTGTAGCCTTAAGAGTCCTATTTTTAAAATAAAAACCAGAAAGTTTTCAGTAAATAATTCCGGGCACTAATAGGTTAATCAAACTTGTAGATTGGAAAGAGGAATGAAATACTAGAATTAAAAATAATATTTAAAATATTTAAGTAAAGTCGTTTAAATAACTTCAAACAATTTTTTTCTGTAAACTGTAATCAGTTTATGGACACTCATATTGTTCAAGAGAAAATGCCATCGATGCTGCCATCTACCGAACAGTAAGTAAGTGTAGAGCAGGAATCATCGTTAGTGTTTGAGTTTGCTAAAGCAATAAGGATTTCTCTTTTTACAGAAAATCTTTAAAGTAACAGGATGAAGTTCACGACTCGATTGTAACTTTCTACTTTTATCAAGTTTATTTCGCTACTAAAAGACCGTAGGAAAATATAATCCACGAATGTCACTATAAAAGTTTTAGAATTTTTTAGGGTAATATCATTTATAAGACTTTTCCAAGTCATATATAAAAAATAGGATAAACATAAATATTTATCTGATGTATTCGAATTTCTAGTGATCCTCCATGCAGAACTTATTACACATCAACTTTGACATTTTATTAAAGAGGAAATAAAATATTTAAAGCCGCCAAAGTAGACATCTAAAAACTATAAGTCTTCGAAGTTCGATAAAAGCGTTTGAAAGAAAGAAAATAAAGATAAAAGCACTCTGAAATTTTTATTACATCACTTAATTTTTTATATTCTTAAAACACTTTTTTTACTTTTTGTACTAGTCGACGTCTAGAAAAGAGAGGACGGTGGTATAAGATAATCTAGTAGCGGACAATTCAGATTTCCTACAATACAGTCAGCAATAATCTAAAGAATGTGCATTGAATTGGCAAACATAGTTTTAGTACAGTTATAATATACGTTTTTAGTTAGAAAAGGCCCATCAAATACCATGTAGAACAAATACATGACTCGGCTGTTATAAAATCCAACAGTGAAAATCTAAATGTTTAAAATTATCCATTAATGACTTTAATTATATATTTTTTAGTTGTAGCATATTGTACTTGGAGAACCACGAACCGCCATTATTTTATTATACTAACGTGCATAAATCAAGCTAGAATTACTTAAACCTAAATTACAGTATCAGGGTAAATACAAGATCACGAAACCACAGCGGTAGCGGTTTCTACTGTGAAACTTATTTTATACTAACAGCATTCAGGTTTCTATTCCCGGTTGTACCAAACTTTGAATGTTAGCATCGTTTTTGCATGTTAAAAGGGGTAATCTCTAACTTCTAGTAAAACGTGCAAAATCAAACTGGAAAAGAGATATGTAGTAACAAAAAGTGCTGTCAACACACAAATTTTGAATAAAATTATGATAATTATTTTAATATGTACTTTCACAAAAAAATATTTGAATAACACATGCAATGTATTATGGCATTACTTTAAAGAAAAACCTGGAACACTAAATTCTGTTTTATCTCGTTATAAAGAACAAGAAGCGTCGTTTAAAATTCTGTTCATAATGTCTGGTTTCCCAGATCCTTAAACATTTTCCCTTCAACTGAATTGTCGTTGAGATGTAGGTTTTTTCTCTAGCAGGTATTTCACATATTACACTCTCTTCGGAAGTTTTTCATATATTATTCTCATCACACGTTCTGAAAATCACACTCGCTGTCCTTTTAGTATTTTTGTTAAATTTACTTTTTAAGAGTCGGTTTTCGCATCTTCTGTTCCTTTTTTTTTTTATTTGTTTCCACTAAAACGATTTAAATCTATTTTGTAGCGAACATGACTCTTGAAGAAATTATTTCCTTAATGTTTATGCAGATTTCTAATAATATAGAAACGTGACCATTTTTCATTCCGTATCAACCATTCAAAAGGAAAGGACAAGATTTTCTCTTACAACATCAAAACACTCATGAAAATATTGTTCTAGCGTGTGAGAAGACTCTTTATGAATTAGCTACGTACTACTCGATCGTGAAACTTCTTAATTTATTAATCCTGAGAATGAGATTCCTGCCTTGTAAAACTAAAGTTACCTTAGGTATCTTAGGCCAGCCGATAATTACAGCTGTTTAATGATTTTTATTTTTGAATGCAGCTACAAAAAGGGCAAAAATAAGGCATTCTTAAAAGGAAACGAATTGAAAAAGCTTTTTACCTTCTATTCTACGTACTACACACTAGCAGTCTCACATCTGTGTTTAAATAATCGTTCAAGAATAAATTTCGTGGTATTAATTTCCCCAACAAACATTATTTCAGACTATCCAAGCGATTATAAAAACCATTTTGCATTTGCATCTGTTACGGGTAATTACGGGTTTAAAGACCCTTTCGGTATATGCAACATAATATTAACTTCGAACTAACTCTTAAAGATCGGAGACAAGTCGTGCAAGTACAAAAATCTCAAAGAAATTCAAGATCAAAAGGGCGCCAGCCGCAGAAGAATGTCGTTGACCTAATTTTGAAGGGGAGATCCTGCAGTTGATCTCCGTATCTAGGTCACTGTACGAGAAGCTTTTCAGGTTTGAATGACAGGTTCGAACATTACACAAACGGAAAGAAACGAGATTAAGGTACTGCTCACTCTGAAGATACTTACGTTCCCAGTACGAGATTAAACTAACGTTGTGTATGTAGGTGAAGGTCGACGTCCACTGGCTCCAAAACAGCTGATATCTGCAACAATCTATTCGTACGCTATTTCCAAAAGAAAAGTCAGAAGGTAAAATAACAAAAATCTATTAGCATACTTATAAATTGGAACAATAAACAGAGTACAGAGGTCTTGAGTTATACTGCATAAAAATGAGTTCAACATAAACACAAACAAAGAAAAGAAAATGCATAAATATTCATATCAATCAGATAAACGATAAACATTGGCCACAGTAAATATTTAACATACACTAACTAACGAGCAAGCGCCATACACCGTACGCCTGATTTCATGAATGCAAAAACAAAACATTGATAATGCAAAACGTTCGTGGATATTAAATTGCGATCGCTTGTGAAAGGAAGCACACATAGGTCATCACCGCCAAGTGAATTCTCATTTAGCTTTGGATCCAGTTAAATATTTAAATAAACTTTTAAGAAAGGCAAGTTTGCAAAGTTATTAATATCACGGTTATACAACAAAAGAAAACTTTCATGTATAAACTATCAAAACCAAGATTGAAAGGTTAACTTTTGATCATTCAATCTGTACGTTGTTAAACTGGCAAAACTGATAAATTTCAACTATTTAATTTTACGTTAACAATCTAATAAATAGCAGATTTAAAACGAAGTAAAATATTATTACAAGGTTTCTCACTAATGTGAAATGACGTTGTTGCTACACTTTTAGAAAATATTATGGAGGACTCTATTTTCCCAACAATCATTCGAAAGGGTTTCCGAGATTGTGGTCTTTTCCGTTTAATCCCAACAACGTAGACTATTTGAAATAAAAAAGATGATCGATATACTTCTGATTTAATTCAAACTACAGCTAGTTTGCTTAAACGTTCTCGAATCCAAATTTCTTCAAATATTCTGAGAACTAAGAAAGAACAAAACTCTGAGGAGGAATGGAATAGGCCTGAGTCATCGTGGGATTTATATAACGTCTGGAAAGGTATAAAAGGCATAAGAAGTGTTCCAGACTCAAATGCAAATAAAAACCTGCCTTTCAAAAATGGAACTGCAAGCGAAAAATCGAGCAAGCGCATGAAGACTAAGAAATACAGTAAGCAAATAAAGACCAAGAAATTCAGCAAACGATTGAAGATCAAGATATCCTTCAAGCAAATGAAGACCAGAAAATCCATAATGCAAATGGAGACCACGAAATCCAGCATGTTAATGGATGCGGAAGGAATATTCAGCGAACTCCAGACAGGACATTGCCTTGAACATCAAGAGCTGATACTTCGGATAAAACGAATGATATACTGTATTACAAACTATCTTTCCAAAGAAATAGCCAGAGATTCATAGAAGTAAATAAACAAACAGATCAATCGCCATTTAAAAAAACTTTTTTGGTCCAGAAGAAAAGTAAAGACTCAGAAGAAAGCAAAAGTAAGATCACGCTCAGTTATTACATCTGATTATTTGTTACATGAACAACAAAAGAACGAAAAATTAAAATTAGAAAAAGAACAGTTGAAGGAATGTTGAAAACGTGCTAGGGAAGAAAAACAAAAACAGAAATTGAAAAAATAAAGCAACCAAAAAAATGTAAGAAAAGAAAAAGCAAGGGAAAAAACCCAGCAGGAACAAAAGGTAGAACAGAAGAAGAAAGTGGACTGGAAACGTTTCAAACGTAATACGGCATGGAAAGATCAGCATTTCTTAGAGAAAAAAGCAAAATGGTTTAGTTGTATCAGCTCTCCAAATAAGGTACATATATATAAAAAAAAACTTAGTAATCCTGGTTCTGAAGATGAAACACAGTTTGTGTGAGAAAACAAAATCACAATCGCCAGTAGTGACGTAAGTAAGAGTTGGGACGACGAAGAAGACTAATTATTATAACAGTTGATGCATTGTTTTGCTTGTTATATGTATTGCGTGTATTGTACCTACGTTATTAAATAAATTACTTGATCAATCTGATTTTATTCTGCAATCGACAGTGTGTCCTGTTATGAATTTTACAACAGGTGTAAAATACTAAAAATCTTTCAATGTTAAAACGTTAATGTACGAAGAACTATTCAAATCAAGATGTACAGCCTTTCAAAGTACATGCTTTGTAGTATTTTATAGAAAAATGACTTCAGAACATATTGTCCATTACCGGAGACACAACTGTCCAACTTAAGATCAATCAGAAATTTTAGTATCTGGAGTAATAACATCGACCAACAATTAATAATTTACCACATGTTGATTTAAGTTTAATGGTCATACAAGTTGTAACAGTGTAAATCAGATCATATGAGCTTCAATTATATTTATGCCAACTAGTTACCAAAATTAATTTTCGAAGTTAATTTGTGTCATATAGAAACTTGTTGCCCTTAAAGTGTTCAACACTAGTTCCATTACGCTACATCCAACTTATTGATTGAATTGAAAAACGAGCTTAATACTGATTTTCTTAAAGAGGAAAACTCATACGAACCCCAATAATGACGGAATGACTCGAAGAAGCCATAAATTTTGAAGAGAATATATATATAGTGGTTCACACCCTCTACGGGGTTTCACCACTTCTAGAAGCTCTATAGATCCCTTTTCGCGTGGATCAGTCCTTCTCTTCCTTTAAATCCTTTCAGCTATTTTTTTTCTCCCAGTTTTTTCTATCACCTACTTTATCTTTCCACTTGTTAATTCGGATCATGTTGAGATCTTTTTTTACTTCGTTCAGCCATTTCGATCCTGATCTGCCTCGTCTTCTTCTACTTGCTGGTTCCCATTCCATTACTGCATATATTGTAGATGTTGGTCTCGCTCTCCACACATGCCATAACCACTTTACTTTTTGCTGTTTTATTCTTCTTACTATGTCTTCTTTAATTTCTTTTAGTAGTTCATAATTTGTTCTTTTATATTCATCTTCTCCTCTTTTAATTGGTCCTAATATTATACCATGTACTTTTCTTTCTCATATTCTTAAATCCCCCTCTTGCTTCTTCGTCATACTCATGGTTTCGGCAGCACACATTATTATGGGTCGAATTATTGTTTTATACATTTTTATTTTTGTTTTTTTTCCAAGTACTTTGCTTTTTAATAACTTTTTATTGCCATGTATAGCTCTGTTTACTTGCATTATTTTTTCCTTAACTTCAGCTTCCCTTTCTCCATTACTTGTTAACATTACATCTAGGTATTTATGTCTGTTGACGTCTTCGAATTTGTGTTCTCCAATCTTGACCCTGTTATTCTCCAGTTGTTTCCCAATTCTCATTATCTTAGTTTTATCTTCAATAATTTTTAAACCTATTTTAGCACCTTCGTTTATTATTTCATTTACCATCTCTTCTATAATTCTCCTGTTCTTAGATATTACTACTATATCGTCGGCATGCGCCATCACTTGTCCTCTTGTTCTCACCGTCCCTTTATTTATCCTTCTCAAAACACATTCTAGTCCTAGATTAAATAGCCCTTGTCTAATTTCTTGGTTAACTTCAAATTCTTCGGTTTCTCCTTTTTGCGTTTTTATGGTCATTACTGTCCCTTTCATTGTCATATATATTAGTTTTCTTAGTTTTCTATGCACTCCTAGTTCTTTTAATGGATTCATTAGTTCATTTCTTTTGATTGAATCGAAGGCTTGCTTAAAATCAATAAATAGAAGTTTAATGTCCATATTATATTCATGCGTTTTCTCCACGACTTCCTTTATAATGTGGATAGCATCAGTTTTAGATTTTCCTGGCGCAAACCCACATTGATATTGACCTAATGTGTGTTTCGTATTGCTTGCCAACCTTTGCTGTAATATTGTTGACATTATTTTGTAGGCTGTATTGAGTAGTGTAATGCCCCTACAGTTATTACAGATTTGTTGATTTCCTTTTTTGTGGATTGTTATTATTTGTTCAGTCTCCCATTCTGCAGGCATTCTTTCTTCATCCCATATTTTGTTTTGATGATTCTCATGCATCGCTTCTCGTCTATATTTTATACGTTCTGTGTTTATATTGTCTCTTATAGGTGCTTTCCCATTCTGACCTTTGCTGATTGCTTCTTTCATTTCTTCTAATGTTATTTCTTCCTCCGTAACATTTTCTTCTGCCCTTTCTGATTGATTCTCTTTGACTTCCCATCTTAGATTCGCATCAGTTAGCAGATATTTAAAGTGGTCTATCCACGCCTTTCTATATTGTTCGTTATTTTCCTGTATTATTCTTTTTTTGTTTTTTACTTGTCTTACTTTACTTTTACATGTTTTGGTTTCTGCACTAACTTTTCTATAAAATAATCTTAAATTTTTGTTTCTGTTTTCATTTTCTATTTCTTCTAATTTGTCATCTATCCATTTTCTTTTCAAGTTTTTCATAATTTTTTTACTTTCCCTTTTTATACTTTTGTATTCTTCTTTATCCTCCTCCGTTCTTGTTCTTAGCCATTTAAGTCTTGCTTGTATTTTCTGTGTGAGCATATATTGACAATTTTGATTAAACCATTCTTTTATGCTTTGCTCTCTTCCCGTTCCTATGTTTTGCTTTGCTCCTTCAGTAATGCCTTCCATTATTACATTTCAGTTAGTTTCCATATTATTTGTTTCTGACCATCGTTCATTCATTTTTTTTTGTTTACTGTTGCTGCATATTCTTTTTGTAAGGTTTCACTCCTTAGCTTTATCACGTCCCATTTGTTCTGTGCTTCTTTGTTTTTGCTAACTCTTTTTATTTTTTGTTTTATTGAAGCCAATACCATAAAGTAATCTGTGTCTGCGCAGGCTCCCCTATATGTTCTTACATCTCCCATCGTTGATTGATGTCTCTTCATTATTAGTATATGATCAATCTGATTACAATTTCTTTGATCCGGCGATATCCATGTTATTTTATGTAACTTCTGGTGTTTATATTTGGTGCTGCTGATAACCATATTTGCACTTGCCGCTAGATTGCATAATCTTTGCCCATTATCGTTGGTCTTTTCATGTATAGTATGTTTTCCAGCCACTTGACTGATGTAATCCTCCTTGCCAATTTGCGCATTAAGGTCTCCTAGTGCCACAATGATATCTGCTTTGGGTAATTTTTCAATTTCTTCCTCTAGTTGTTCATGAAATTTCTCTTTTTCTTCTTGCACTTCGTTTTCAGTTGCAGCATA
Source organism: Ignelater luminosus (assembly GCA_011009095.1). Lineage (NCBI taxonomy): Eukaryota > Metazoa > Arthropoda > Insecta > Coleoptera > Elateridae > Ignelater > Ignelater luminosus. The sequence goes on from VTPC01002400.1 coordinate 26,383, forward strand.
TACGTTTATAACTGACATATTAAAAGGTTTCGCTTTTAGTCTAACCTAGGTTATTCTTTTGCTTATTGGTCTAAATTCTATTATATTGTCTTTTAATTTTTCCATAATAAAGAAGACAACCCCATATTGTCCTTGTTTTTGTCCACCTGAATAGAGTAACGTAAATGTTTTGTTTCGTTTATTTCTCCCTGTCCCATCCATCTTGTTTCTTGTATTACGACTATGTCCACCTTGTATCTTTGAATTTCCTTTGGAACTTCCTGCATTTTACCTGCTGCTAGCATTGTTCTAACGTTTCACGTACATATTTTCATTTTGTTCTTTTCTCTGTTTTTCTTATAATTTTTACCCTTCCTTTTATTTTGCTTTACTATTACGCTGTCTGTTATTTGTTTATGTGGTTTTCTTGTATTAATGTTAGTGTTTGCATTTATTCTATGGGCCTGTTCTTTCTTTTTTCCTTTCTCGTTATCCTTGTTCATTGCCTCAATCTGTTTGTATTTTGTTATTTTATTTACTTCCACCCTGGTGGTAGCGTTTGGCTTTCTGAGTTTTTTGGTATTATAATTAATTCCTCTCCCCTTCTATCATCATCAGATGGTCATAGCTGGCTTTATCTTGTTCATTTGCTTTGTTCCTGTTTCAATTTTTCACAATTTTCTTCTAATTTTGATTAATGGAGAAATGTATACATTTCTTCGTTAATCAAAATTTTGTCGTATTCTAATCTTACCTTGAGACCTTTGTTTTTTGCTATCTTTTGCTGTTCTATCGTTACTGTGCCTTGCAAAGTAATTTTTACAAGAAAGATTTCTCCGTAATATAATAAATAAAATTAAGAAACACACCTAATTTGGTTATGGTATTCAATATTTGAAATACAGTTCTTCCAAAAGGCGCTACTAAAAGTTCGCAACTCTATAGAAGTATTCAACTCGGGCGTTTTACGTTGTTTGAGAAATATTCAATAAATTCATCTTACCTTTCAGTGTATATTTTATAACTCAATTTATTTAGTAGTAGATCGATGTCGGTTTTACATTTTTATTTTATTTATAAGAATTTCAGTTTAGATACGTTACATTATATTGCTTGTATACGTATACGTTTATGTACATATAAAACATGTATAAAAAAATGTACAATAAATTTATTCGTAAAACCTAAATAATATTATTATTAATATTACAGTGTAAATAATATAAAAATACATAGTATTACATTTGCAAAAAGTAAATTTAACCTGTGTGTAATTTTCCAAGCATTGTAACCTAAAATACCTTAAATAAATCAACTTCCTAAGTATTAAAAAGTTGGATGTCCTGTAAATAATTAATTGTATGCGACAGTGAATAAATAATAATTAAGCTGAACACCATGAATGAAACAACAAATATTAATTTAAGTATCGTTATAATCACAAATTCAGTTAACTTTGAATACTATTATTAATATCGCAACCTTGTTACCTTTATGGCAGTTTTTTAAAAATCGCAGAATAGAAGATTGCACATAACCATTCCTTCCTTTGATCTAATCCTTAGTAAGAAATTTATCTAATTTCAATATTTTTAGATATTTTCCACAAGATTCGTTACCAAAATATAATTGATTTAATTTATTCTTTAGCTTTGTACACTTAACAGTTATTAAAATTTCTTTCACACTTCATCGTTCTTTCGATTAATTGTCTTTTTAAATAAATAAAACACTAACATAGATGATGTAACACGAATTTTAAAAATCACTATTTGTATTTACTTTTTATTCCTGCCGGTTAAGGTAATTTTCCTTAACCAACCCTTAGTTGATCGGTTGCAACAAAGAATACAAAAGATTTAAATTATTTTTCTTCCATTTTTTTTTTGAAAAAATACACATATTTTAACTCAAAATTAATGATAGTAATTTGTTACACTTGTTTTTTATTATCGATTTGTTGGTGGCGCTTGAGTGTGTTGCATACATTCTTCTACATTTTCAGGCCAATCACATACATTTTGATCGGGATTAAATACCAAATTGGCAGGACATGGCATGTGATGCTTTCTTTCTCCTTCGCACATGTAATAATGAGTACAGTCTGATTTATCTGCGTGATAACTAATGTGACCCTCTTCTTCCTCACATACAACTTCATTTGCTGAGAAAACAAGTGCTCATTAAAACAACTGAATGAAATTTCAAAAAATTAATACTTACGATTCTTTGTGGTGTATTGCCCGTTGGGATTTGAACTTTCAAATGGACCATCAAATTGTAATTTTACCCTATAACCATGTAACTCTTGCTTCATTGCAGTAATTAAAGGATATTTTCCTCCACCACAATGCCCTCTAAAATCGTCCATATCTACCGACCAAATCATTATGCCCCCAAAACCTTCTTCTTTTAACCAAGCCATCTAAAATTTAAACGATATTATTAAATTGTATTTTTTTATCTTTAAACTAGTTTACTTTTGTTTTTAAACTTCTTTCATCATCAAAACCGACCCACTGATTTTTACGATAAGCAAATGGTACTTGTTGTTCATTGTCCCATACGAGAGTAGTGTTCTCTACTTGCAAAAAGTCACATATTTCATAGTAACTCATAAAGCCAGCTTCAGAAGTAAATTTTCCTGGTTCACCACCACCAGACGCTGGAGCTCCAATATCAAATTGAGATGTGTTAACCAATTCAAAACTTCTTCCATATGTGGGCATACCAATCATGAGTTTTTCTTTTGGTGCACCTTGTTTTACCCATTCTCTTGCTGAATAATCCTAAAAGTATTTAAATTAAACACACAAAACGTATAAGGACTTAATAATACATACCACTGTCAATTTCTTTTGATAACTAGTTGCACTCTCTAAGGGAAACAGTGGAGAATTATGACCTACGGTTCTTTCCCATTGTCCATGAAAGTCATAGGTCATAACGTTAATATAATCCAAATACTTAGAAATTTCTGGCACATCATATCCAGCAGCAATAGCTTCAAATGATGCAGGCACGGCTGCAGTTAACAATAATCTGGGTTGACCGCTAGTTTTTGCTTCACCTTCAAATGCCAAACGAAGTTCTTTGAGTAAACTCACGTAGGCTTCACGGTCATCACTTCCTCGGGGATATTCCCAATCGACATCTAAACCATTAAATTTATAATCTCGCAATAATTCGATCGCATCATAAACGAACTGATTCATTCTAAACACATTTCCTGTTAACTCTTTAAATGGCGTTGATCCAAATGCCCAACCTCCAATTGCCAAAAGGATCTAAAAGCCAGAATTATAATTTTGTTAACACTTTTAGATAATTTTCACAAACCTTTAAGTCTGGATTTTTTTCTCTTAGTGCAATCACTCTTTCGTATCTGTCAACATCCTTTTCACTAGCTTCAGCGAGTTTGTATTCCTTTAATGTTGCAAAAGCATAAATAATATGGGTACAAAGTTTAGGATCGATATTTTCTGGAGCGAATTTGCCAGTTCCTGGGCGTTTTTGTGACCAGCTTGTCATGTAACAGAATATTTGTGGTGGACGGGCTAGAAAATTAATTGGTTACAAGTGTGAATAAATGCGGAATAAAATCGGCACTTACAATTCTTATCGGTCGTGCCAGAACTTTTAGTTATGTGCTTCTTATTGGGTTTTCTTGCCCTATGCAGTACGTCACTTACTGCAATCTTAACAGGTGCTGGTTTTTCTATGACTTCCTCTTCATCATCATCTTCTTCACTTCTTCCTGCTAGTTTTTCCCAATCTACATCCTTAGCATTCTTTCCTCTGGACATTCCGCGCAATTCTTCCCTATGGAAAAATTTAATTTATAAACCTTTGTATACTTTTGGAACTTTTGGATTATTTATTACCTCATGGCCCCAATTAATGGATATTTAACGTCACCACCACATACGTTTCCAGTAAAGTCATCCATATCTACCGTCCAAACCATAGCACCTCCAAAGCCATTGTCTTTAATCCATTTCATTTTGTGACGAATTGAACGTTCATCATCAAAACCAACCCATTGGTCACCTTGAACGGCGTATGGTACTTTCATTTCATCGTCCCAATAGTAAGTAGCTCCATTTTGAAGCATCTCGCAGACCTAAACCAAATTAAATAAGACGAAAACTAATGGTAATGAAGAAAAAAAAGCTTACCTCGTAATAAGCCAAGAAACCTGCTTCTTTGGTATAAGTACCTTCTTTACCACCACCACTAGCTGGTGAATTTACTTTATAGCGATCCATATTTGACAATGTGAATGTTCTACCATATGTTGGCATTCCGATTACTAGTTTGTCTCTGGGTGCACCTAATCTAGCCCACAAACTAGCAGCATGGCTTACTGATAACTGTTTGCGCCATTCGCTGTCTGTACTAGGAGCGATCAGAGGTGCGTTGTGGCCGGTTTCGCGTTCCCATTTTCCGTGGAAATCGTAAGCCATCACGTTGATGAAGTCTAAATAGGAGGCTACGGCTGGCACATCGTATCCCGATTTGATATTGTCTGGACCTACAGGTACGGCGGCTGAAAGTAACAAACGTGGTTTTTTGACTTCTTGGGCTTCAGCTTCAAATGCTTCCCGTAATTCTGTAAAGAATACATTACATTACATACATACATTAATCAACTTTAAATGTGAAGAAACCTGTATCAGCTAGAAACCTTGAACTTTAAAGGCCAGTAGGTTATCAAGAGGAACGGATTTTTTTTACCAGGAAAAAATGCAATTCTTGGTTTCATTTTCTAGAAAGGAACTTTTATAAAGAATTTGAAACAATAAAAAAATGAAAGCTTTAGGGCGGTGATCCTTTCTAGTAACATTACAAAAATGTTTAAATAACAAATTATAATTTTTTTGCGGTGCCTGTTTCCTTTCAAGGAAGTCCATTCCTTTCTCAATTTTTTTTCTACGGTCATTGTTTCCACCCAACGACAAGAAAAGAGTTTATGTACTTGTAACAAAAGTTCAACAGTTGGCTTTGTTATATTTTTATCTTTTTTTAAAATTTTAGTCACGTGTCATTTCAGTTTTTATCTGCATATCAACCTTGATCTCAAATTTTTTAGTTCTTTCTTTGCTACTAACAATAACCAAGTACTTAGAATTGAAAACTGAAACAAGCTGTTTATTATTATTTTTTAAGTCAGAGCCTTTTCTGCAATCTTCTTTAAGATTAGTAGTTATTTGGAAATTATAAAATATTTTTATAAATTTGTTGATGTTACCAATTAAACACAATTCTTTAATTACAATGTTATTTCTATTTTTAATGTACTTTTACTTGTAGGTAAGGTCACTAAGTACTTTACTGGAATCCCCTACCAAGGGTGTGGCCTTTTACAATTAATGTGGTTATCGATTAATTGTTCTAATTAGTAGTATCTACTGAGTGCGATATCGTGAAGAAATATTTTGTTGATTTTGAATTCACACAGTTCCACACATACGTCCCTTATGGTAGTTGCATCCAAAATCTTCCTGCTGTTACCCACTAAGAAGTTACAGTCATTCCCACATCAGTTGGACTGCGTAGTGCACATATAAATGCAAATTTATAAATCTGTTACTTTAAATGATTTATTGAAAATGTATTCAGCCTTGACCTTCGCATAAATTGCGTGATTATAATGAGGATTAATGGTATACTTGATATTGATCCTAATTTCGGAAATTGCAGATGTACTAATGACCAAACAGCCAAATAGTCTGTGCACTAGTTTTGTTTATTCTGACTAACCACGTAATAGGAGAGAAAAGTTTTTCTTCTGAACTACTGTTCTTACAATGGGTATTATTATTACCTTAGTAGTAAACAGCTGAAGGTAAGCTAATAGCATAATGAATGTTGTTTTTGTTCGAAGATTATACAGAGCTAGGCTATTCAAATAGCGCAGGTAAAAGGTTTGGCTTGTCTATTCTGTCGTTTGCTCAGTCAATTTTAAATTGAGACCAATCCACTTCAAATTGAGACGAGTCAACTTCAAATTGACACCAATCAACTTCCAATTGAGACAATTTGAAGTTTATTAGTCCAATTTGAAATTGATCGTTTTCAGTTTGAAACTGATTGACTTCAATTTAAGGACGAAAAGGTAATAGAAGTGTTCTAACTACAAGAACACAATACATTATGATGAAACTCGGTATATTTAACCCCCATCTAGTGAAGCACAATCGATACAGGCTTTAGCGATCCTAGTAATCACTGATTTATCAAATCTGCAGGTCGAAAAACCTTCCAAATTAAATTTTGGGCAAGAGAAAGTTTTCAGTACTTAGAATATTGACTGAAATGATGCATAAACTTAATGCTCTCCGTAAGTCTTAAAAAAAGGGCCAACGTGCTTCATTCTCTCCCACGAAAACCGGTTGCTTTAGGAATTCAAAGTCAAAGAAAATCACGAAAACTTTTAATGAGAGCAGTTGACCCAAGGATTCAATCCTGAACTTCTCGAATGTGAGCGTAACACGTTACCCCTAAGTCACGTTCCACGTTCCTTGGTTTTACAACGGTTGAGAATAAAACAAACACTCAATTTACTGAAATAGCATTTTATCTTTAAATAGACAAACGTATAAGATTTCTTTTTATTTATCTCACATTTACAATCTACTCGTTCACAAAGTACCAAGTAATAAGTAAATGTGATGATAGCTTGATATCTCGTGGAGGAGACTGTTCAGTAACAGCTCAGCATGGATTAAGTAGTGAGGTCAATAGGCCAGATTGGCTCGGTAAAACTGTAATTAGTTCGTTAGCATGGTCTGTCATACGATTTTTATGATTTTTGGCTCTTTGTTGTATTACTGATGAGATGAGAGGATTCGAAGCAAGCCAGGGTGTGTTCAGGATTGTGTGAAGCATTTTGGACTGGAACGTCTGGAGTATTTTTGTGTTGGTTGGTTTGGCACAGCCTCAGAGTTCCACACCGTATGACCATATAGGTTTCAGAATGGCTTTGTATAGTGGCTATGGATAGTTTAGAACGTCTGTCAATCAACCAATTCGTTTGTTTGGTTTTTAGTGTTTGTTGCTGTTTCTTGGCTTTGATATGTGCCTTCCATGTGAGTTTCTCATCGAGATGCAGTCCTAGGTACTTGACTTCTGATATAACAGGAATTGGGGAGTTGTTTATACTGACCTGGGGGCAGTTGCTCCGCCGATTAGTGAATGTAATTTAAATTGATATGTCACTGTTTATTTTGATTGTCCGTTGGTTAAACCATTCTTGTAGTAGGTCTAGATAATGTTGAAGGCCTTTGGATGCTAGTATTGGGTCACAATGTGCAGACATAATAGTAGTGTCGTCTGCAAACGTCACTACAGCTGTTTGTTACTGGTACATCTGTCATGTAGATGAGGTAGAGACGTGGACCTAGCATGCTGCCTTGTGAAACTCCTGAGCTAATGAGTTGGTGGCTAGAGACAGCACTGTTTATGTTAACTTGAAGAAATCTCTCGGATAACTATGATTTTAACAACAAATATATTTGAGTGAGGAGAAGTCTCTTTATTTGGTACAGCAGTGCCTCGTGTCAGACCTTATTGAAGACCTGCTGCACGTCTAAGAAAACAGAAGCACACATTTTCTTCTCTTCCATGCATGTCATGATGTAGTTGGTTAGTCTGAGGCATTTCTGGATTGTAGAATGGTTTTCTCGGAAGACGAATGTTTGGGATCAGCTCAGCATTGGCAGTTGATTCCCTAATTTTTTTTAAGAGGAGTCTCTCAAATACCTTTGACACGATGGGCAAAAGACTTATTGGCCGGTAAGAGGTAGCTTCTGTTGGAGGTTTATCAGGCTTGGGGATCATAATAATTTGGGTGAACTTCCATTAGATTAGATTATATGCCATTATAAATTGTTGTCAAAAGTACGAGGGCTTTGCGTGGAAGGTGTTTCAGCATATCGCCCTGAAGCTTTTCGATGATTGATATGGGTAACTCCATGGGACACGGGATATCCAAGAAGGATATTATATCGTCGTCGTTAGCGGTGGCACCAGCGGGAGGTGGAATAAATAGGGTGTTGAGAAAATGCTTCAACTTTTTCTTCGTTTGATCGTGCCCAGCTGTTGTCAGGTTTTGTTATTGGTGCAGTTGTAGTTACAGGTTTTTTGAGCTTTTTTTTTAACTTTCCAGATTGAGTGATCATCTCGAGATAGATTGGTTATAAAGTGTTGGAATGTGACATTTCAAAATTCATGGAGGACTGAGTGGAGTCTGTGTGTAAGTCGGTTCAGAAATGTTTTGTCAAGAGCATTACGTGTCCTTTGCCATCTTTCGCGGGCCCTTTTTTTTCTTCTGGCAGGGCTTTAATGTGGAGAGGTACATTAGCACTTTGCGTTTTATATTTTGTGGAGGTTGGAGTGCTTGCCACGCTGCTTCTTGTAATGCTTTAGTGAAATTTTCAATTGCTGTTTCAAGGTCTTGAAGTATTTTTAGTCTCAGATTTAAGTTGATGGTGTTATTTATAACATTTTGGAATTTATCCCAATTTGTGTGTTTTGAAATCAGCTTGGGAATGAATTCGTTTAGAATGGCTTTGGTACTTACTGTAATTATAAATGAGCCACGGTTTTTAGCTAAATCATAGTTAGCTTTTATATCACAATAGATGTCTGAAATTACTTTAATTGTATCTACAGACGATTCTTGTGTGATCCTGGCTTTGATTTTGTTGCCTCAGCGTTACAGGTCGTACCAGGCAAGAATATTCCATTGTAATAAATACGGGTGTTTGTTTCGTCATCCTTGTTCTACTCAGGGTTGGTACAGTATGCTTAGTAAGCTTAGCCGACTTAGCACAAAAAGGGCGCGTATTCAGTGGATTACAAGATACAGTCAGTGAAAAAGAGAGCCGAGTCTACCCTCGAGCATTGCAAATTCATATCGTTCGTGAAGTTGTTGGGTTCTTCGAAACATGTTTCTTTGAGCAATTTGTACGACTACCTACTCGGATGTACTTCTAGAATTTTGCGAGTAGTTGCGAATAAAAATCTCCAAATTTGTAATTCATGAGGTAAATTATTTTAACCAGAATTTCGTTCAACTGAACGTCGGGATTGTAAACACAGAGTCACCATTTTGTTCTCGTTTTAAAAGATTCATTAAATATTAGTGATTTTTGATGGTGCCGAATCTTTTGACATCTTTTTTTATTATTCTTAATAAATCGTTGCGTGAAAATACATCTTAGCATTTCATTTGTTTATTGTTTCTCAATATTTCAAGCAAAGTAGAAAATAAATGTGTGTTTTTTGAAACCAATGTACTGATATTATGAACCAGACCCTTGGACCAGCGTTGACGTGCTGAACAATCAGGTTTTTTTTTGTTTCATTTGTAAAAGTCTTGATTGAACACTGCGGTTTGGCGTGACCAGTGATTATTGGGTTATCTTGTGTAAATTTGTAGTATACACTGGTTTAGTAAATTTGAAACCCGTTGGAATCGCCATCGATGTCGTTTACAGTTGTTGACCAAGCACAGACAGAAAAAAAGATAAAGAACTTATGCCAAGCGTTTTTGGAAATTTATTAATTCAACTTATGTCTACTCTTTAATTTTGGTAGACTTCTCTCAAACGAAAAATAATGAGAAAAAAAGGTTTACATCTACATTAAATAATTATTGTTGTCGGGGTAAAAAAATAATTTTAAAAGAGGCAACTTGACGATCTTTTATAACCAGGGAAGGCCATCTCATTTTTTTCTAACTCTTTAGAAGTGTTGCTAATGTAACCTACGGCAGCATTCACAAACCACCTATGTAGCGATGATGCAGTTAATCATGTGATATAAATATTAAGATCCTTTTGTTAGACCTGACGCTACTAATTTTTCAGGTCAAGTTTACCCCATAAAAATATTTTCAATAAACCCCATAGATCGATTACAACTTATCGTTACCTTTTTCTGTCAAAATAAGTAATGATCAAAATCAAAAACCAAAGATTGACAATAATTTGTAACGTATTAGTTTTTCTTTATTTCATTACATTTTACAAATTCCTTCAAGATTTTGCATTCAGGGTTATATAGTTTCTGAGTCAATATTGTTTTATTCATGTTAGTCTAAAAAAAGTGACCTTGAAAGGAACTAATCTTGTTTTCTCTTTACAACCTGTCTTGCGGATGCTTGTTAAAACTGACATGAGACTGCTGATATACAAATTGTTAGCCAAGTTTTTTATTTTTATTCAAGATTTAGGTCATGGTACGTTTTTTTGATATTTTTATTAAATGCTCTGCATTATCTGCACGCAAATTTTTCCTTTTATTTAATTTATTTCACCTCCCAAGATGTACTAGAACAGGTTCTTCGTAAGTGGTTATAATTATTATTTCTAATTCCTTTTATTTTAATATAAAAGGTAGTAAGGCTATTATTATAAACCTTCCTGGCAACAACTCTTAATTTTCTAGACTGATTTATCAGTGTTTTGATTTTGAATGTATTTTTTTGTTACCTTACTTAATAATAACAAGCTAACAGGTTGTTGGACCACTTAAAAACGTATTTTAGATTTTGGCGATTAAATAAAAGCAACAAGCGTGAAAAATATGTCGATCATATCGCACTACTTAACTAGCTGTCGCCCGTGCAATAATTTCATACATAATAATGATTTCGACATCACAAATTTAAAAGTTTCCTAGAACGTGACATTTCTTTTTCTTTAATTTCTAAACTAATCAATATTGTATAATAAACTGATTTGTTTACGAAATACATTTATATAAAAGTAACAATTTTGATTAACGTTACCTTTCAGAAGGTGAACATAATTCTTCTTATCATCACTGCCTTTAGGGTATTCCCAATCAATATCTAATCCATCAAAGTTTCTATCTCTCAAGAAAGGAATCGCGCTGTAAATGAATGTTTGACGAGCATAACGTGTAGCTGACATGTCTTTGAATTTTTGCGTTCCAAATGACCAACCACCTAAATAACAATAAAATATGAAATTTCCACGCTCTATTAAATTATTCCATTAAAGAATATCTTACCAATAGCAAGAAGAGTTTTTAATTTAGGGTTAGCTTTCTTCAAATTCTCTATTCTATCATAAAGACCAGTTTTACCATCTTTAGTTTCATCATTACTTTCAAACGAAGATAATTTTCCTTTCTTTAACCACCCGAAGGCAAATATAAGGTGTGTACATAAATCAGGCGTGATATCTTCAGGTAAGAATTTGCCAATTTTCGGTCTGTATTGAGACCAGTTGGTGTAGTAACAGACGACCTGTATGGATATAAATAGAGTACTTATGTAGGTTAGCTAATTTTGGTGAAAATGATCTTACCTTGTATCCATCACTATCTATTTTGCTCGTTTTGCTATTGGATGATGATATTGAATTATCCGCTGTTTTTCTGTGACTGCTGCGCGTCCTCACCCTAAATCTATTTACGCTTGCTGATACTTCTTGATCTTTAGATGTGGAGATGTTTTTTAATGGGGATTGTGTTGGTCTTCTTAATCTTCGTCTGCTCGCTGTAACAATAGAAGATAAATGTTAAATTGAATAGGCAGTGTTTGTAGACTGTATTGGTACGTAAGGTAATATTAAAATTCTTTGTTTGACTTCTACTGTATAAACAGCCAATTAATTACACACAAAAAGAATGGCAAGCTATTAATTGACGTTAGGCAATTAATTAATTTCCGTTATTCTATTTTTAATAGTCTTACCTAATAGAGTTTGTAGCTTCTAGAATAAATTAATATGTATTTAAAACGTGAATCAATAATAATTTTTCATGCATGCAAGAATTTAATTGGTAAATAAAAATCAAGGCTGTTTTAACTAATATGCAAAAGTATGAAAAGTTGTTTTAAAATTTGCTTTATAGGACAAGTTATTATTACAGAACTTAAGACAAATTATATTTCCTACATACCCAAAAAGGAATAACATATACGTAAAATATTCCCTGATATGTATAATAATAATAATTATTAGATGTTAATAGAATTTTTAAGTCCAACCCTGAAAACATTCTTTAGTGAGATACTGTTTCTGTTTTATTTTCTTCTTTTCAAGCAATCAATTATCTAAATGTAAAATTTCATTCCAACTTCTAGTCTCCTTATGCAGCGATGTTTCTTTAAATTTTATTAGCTCTAGAATTCATCTTGTAAATTTTCTTTTATTCTTTATTATTATTACCACTAATTTACTTTAAGTCGATAATTTAAATTCTCTATATCAAATTCTTATATGCATTTTGTTGCTATCAGTCAATATTTTTTTAACTGACACTTGCATTTCCTATCTTGACGATTCGTTTCCAAGTCAATTTCTAGTGGTGTGGTGCGCTAACCAGTGTCCTTCAGGCATGACGTTTTCCTGTCCAATAACTTTTTAGTGGTTGTATTTGTAATCTCTTACTGATCGCCCAATATTCTACCCCCTTCAAGCTATTCCATAAATGTGACCTAAGCTTAAACCACCTTTAAGAGATAGACCTGTAATAGATCCTCACGGATCTATCATCTCCTTGTTTGAAGATTACCTTCAAATATTCATTTCCTTTATTTATCCAGGGTATCTGAGCGTATCGTTGCGTTAGGAGTTTGCGGATGCTTGCCTGATCTTAACTTAGCTATTATGACTACGACAGAACTGGGGCAAAATAATGTTCCTAGCGTCCTGTGGAGAACCAAAAATGTTTTTTAGTCAACCCCACCCTACGATATCTCCTGTCTTGAGAGCATGCCTACTGACACTTTTATTCATCTGTTAGCCCTTGTTATTTAGTCTAAGTCGCAAAGTCCCTCTCTCTCCGTAAAGCTTTATAAAACCTTGCCAAATCAAACCAACCTGATAATCCTGAACAATTCAGTAATGAAACAGACATCCCTTTAAGTCTCTAAATCGTTACACTTGGAACGTCATTCTTTTTCGTATGTTTCATGGTTTTGGTGTAATTCAGTTTTGTTTATGTTTTAAATGCTGTAGGTCCTATTTGAATTTTATTTAAAAGTTCCTTCATTCGTCATTTATTAAGTACTATGTAAATTCATTTATTGCAGCGTCGTTTACGTTTTAGGTATTTATTTACAATGTATGTACTTTGGTTTTTTTTATTACTAGCGATAACATCATCCAGTAAACTCGCGCAGATGCTTCTGCGTTTGTGTATTATTTGTTAGACTTTATTTCATTGTATCGAGTTGTGTTGACATGATCGTATGGTTTTTTTTCATGGGTGAGAAATGTTAGAAGTTTTTTGTTCTCTCATTTAAATGTGATTCCCAAGAATGAGAATGAATATGATACAATGTAGCTCAGATTCTGAGAATGAAAATGAAGTTGCTGTCATTATGGCATATGAAAAATCTGAAAAACTTGATGAAGAAGAAGACGTTTGTTGGGTAATTGTTCGATATAGCTAGCTACCTCTAGGAAAACGACGTTTTGAGAGCAAGTTTTTGGTATCAACAGGTAGAGGATTACTTACAGGACACAATTAGGTGGCCAGAGGTAAAGAAAATTAATCCGATCTTGGTAAAACCGACGAAAAACAAACACGATTTTTAAGCACATCTGAGGTTATGTTGCACGATAGAAACAATGAAGTTGGCAACTGAATCAGCTGCTGCACAAACTACCAATCCCCTACTGACACATGACCCGCGTATAAGAATTCATCCCAATCTTGTGGGGGTCCGAAGCGAGAGTGTGGTTAGGTTAAAAGCAATTAAACGTTCATTTTTTTAATGAATTCCACCCCAATCTTGCGGTGGGGGCGATGCGAGAGTGAGGTTAGGTTAGAAGCAATTAAACGTTCATTTTTTTAATTGAATTCCACCCCAATTTTGCGGGAAGCCGAATTGAATGAATGAATTTATCCATGCTTATTTAGGGAAATTGGGTTGTGATACTGTCGGTTGGCACGCTGTCGGAGAGTAGCAGGAACGTAGCCACGATATTATAGTGTCATGGCAGTCGTTTTGCTAGTGAACTGTCAAGATCGTCGATTTTCAAAGGTTTTTTTAAAAATGTTCTAAGTGTTTGGCGTCGGAGAGGTCCTCCGCAGGGGTCTTTTGATTCTCTGAATGTATATATATGCATTGGTAGAGTTAGATTCTTTCTGTACAATTTTAATTCTAGGGGTAGCTGTATCGAACTGTTACCAATCAACATAATAAAAATAAAAGTGACGAAAGGTAAAAAAATGTAAGAAAAAATCTGGAAAATGACATATCTGTGTCAACGCCGTTAGAATATTGTCTTAGATTTTTAGTTTTGATATTTTCGAACATATAGTTTATCAAACTAACTTGTATTCAGTCCATAATAATAATAAATCAGCTGATACTGATAATTCCAATATGATAGATTTTGTAGCAGTGTTGTTATATATGAGAATAATATCATTACCCTCCACAGCAGATTACTGGAGTCATTCTTTCAGAACTGGCCAGATTGCTAACATCATGTCGAGAAACAGATTTAGAACGCTTAGACGACGGATACATTTCAATGATAATTTAGAAGAAAATAACAGCAACACCAAATTTTACAAAATAAGACCTTTGTTGGAAAAAGTGCAGCAAAACTGTCTGAAGTACCAGATTGATAATTATTTTTCTGTAGATGAAACAATGATTACTTACAAGGGTACCAGAGCTGGTAACCTACGACGATATATTTAGAATAAATCAAATAAATGGGGATTCAAACTTTTTGCAACGGCTGGCGTGATCGAGATGGTGAATGACTTTGTTATGTTATTTACCAAGGTAAAAATACTTTTGAATTTACCAATACAAAACTACTACTACATCTGTCAAAAACTACACCGGATCCTGCAAATAGTACAGTGTATTTCAACAATCTTTTTTGCTGGTATTAGTTTATTTTACTTTCTAAGAAATCAAATGAATCTTACTAAATTTGGGAACATTGATGCAGAATCAACTAAAAGACTGTACTGTTATGTCAGATAAAGATTTTTCACGAAACAGCAGAAACTCATTTGATTATAAACGTTCTGATGGTCTAGTTATATTCAAATGAATGAACAACAAACCTGTCCTGTTTGTTAGCATCATTTGTGGGGTAAATCCATCGGGAAGCCTAAAACGATTTGCCAAAGATCAAAAACGAAGATTGTTGTACTAGCTCTGTGTGTTATATTGAAATACAATAAACACATAGGGGGTGTAGATAAGTACGTCGAATTGTCTGGTTAGCTTGTACCGTACCCCATCCAAATCCAAACGTTGGTACTTTCCAATATTTGGCTATCTTCTAGACCTTTGTGTTGTCAATGCTTGGTATCTCAATAAAGAGCACTGCAAGACAGACAAAATCAAATCTGTCAGATTAAAATCATTTCGAATGGATGTAGTTTCATCGCTATAAAGGGTAGGGAACCGCAAGCGGTCATTACCATCTTTAGTACCAAAACACGAAAGGATTGGAGATGCACTGGCTCCAATACCAACCACGGCTACGAGATTCGATGGTATTCATCGTTATCCTGTATGTACCACTAAAGGTAGATACCGATTTTGTAAATCAGGTGCGACACGCATTGAATGTGACAAATGTGATACCAGGCTCTGTTTGAAGTGTCGTACACCAATATATAAATAGCATAATTCATGGACGTCTAACTCTCAAACACGGTAGACCAACTGCTTTGAGCAGTGAAGAAGAGAAGATGCTAGTACAAGTGCGGAGAGGAGCTTTCCACTCAAGGGTACCAATATTACAGCAGTATTTGAATAAATTTGGAAAAAACGAGAAGCGATTCAAAAACAACTTGCCGAATTGAGATTGATCGGTTCACATTTTTTTATCAATAACATCAAAATTTAAGCAAAGCTTGCTGAGAATACAGAAAGGATGAGGACAGCTGTTAGTTATAAAGCAGTTAAAATAAATTTTGAAAAACTTCAGAAGAGCCTGGATAACGTACTTCTATCTAACATCATAAATTATGATGAGAGTAACTTTATGGATAACCTTGAGGCTAGGAAAATCGTAGTGAAATGCAGAGTAATGTTTGCAATAACAAGAGATGGTAAGTTATTACCACCGTATGTTGTATCCAAGCCCAAACATTTATACGCGAATTGGGCAGAACAAGGCATTGAGGACGCAAGATATAACCAAACGACAATTGGCTGGTTTGATTCTTTCATGTTTGAAGACTGGTTCGAGCATATAATACTACCATATGCTTGAAAAGTTAAAGGTTCAAAACTGATAATTCGGGACAATTTGAGTAGCCACTTAACATTAAGTGTTATTCAGGAATGTGAAGATTTTAACATTATATTTGTCCTTCTACCGTCCAACTCGACACATTTACTGCAACCCATGCACTGGTCACTGAAAGCTGCCTGGCGCGACAATTGATTGTTGCCAAAGATTGTATTTCTTAAAATGCTAAAGCAGACTGCGAATAAAATAGGAGTTAAGCCTGTAAATTAATCGAAGCTTGGCTTTTAAGAAAATACCACATAGACCAGATGAACCCGAAGTTAATGAGAACAACAAAAAGTCATAGACTGATACCGTTGTTTAACATCTTAGTAGGATGCCCACAGGCTCTGAATAACCGGCTCCCAAAAGAAGAAAAAACGTACACTGTTCCGGGTAGAAGCATTTAGGCCTCAAATTTACTGCCCGATTGAATAGACGATCATGACTCAGAAGACGACTTATTATCTATAAATGATTATGCTTCTTTTAGATCTTCCATTGAAAAACCCTTGGAAGTTTGAATAGAAGATATGGACATACCATCAACAACACACAATGGCTACGAAATTCAAGCAAACCAGGAACCGTGTATTGGCAATATTATTATTTGAAGTTCACAACAAATAAAAGAGATAGGTTTTTATAGGAAGACGAAAAAACAAAATAACCATAAATTATTATCAACGCGTTTCAAAAAAAACTTGATTCAACACAAGTTGTTTTCGTTTTTTCCACTGTTGTGAATGTAAATTCCGTCGCTAAAGAGCACACTATTGGCAAAATTTACCTCAGTTAGTAAAAAAAGACATATCTCTACCATTCTTGATACAACGGCAACGCCGCCAAATTTAGTTCCATTAATGTTATTGGTGAAAATTGCAAAAAATTTGTAGATTTGGGAAGAAGAAATGAACAACAACTACAATCAGCGTTACCACAACTAACCAGAAATCTCCAGATCTAACGATTTTACAAGCAAGCCGTACGTGAACAAACAGATCCTTTTATTGTCAGGACTTTTTGCAAAAGAGATTGAGAAGAAATGGAAAGTGGTTTGGGAAATTTACCAGAAAAGGCAGAAGAAGAACAAGCTGCAATACAGCATAGAAGAGAACACGGAGCAGGTTTATAAATACGAAGAAGTTGACACGAGAGCCAGTCCTCCAAGGCAAAAGCAGAAATGTAGAAAGTACCGAGTTAATAAGAACAAAGGTTTGTTATTCATAGAACATTGTAAAGAGCTAAGGAAAACCATATAACCAAAAGCATCTGGGATAACCATAATATGTAAAAAAAACTGGAAATTTGAGCTCCATGTATTTAAAATGATGTATATTGAAGGTATAAGGTATTAGAGGTACTAGAGATGGTGACAGAAAAATTGGGCAAATAAAAGTCGTCGTCGTTTCCTTCATATGCTTTAGTAGTAGTCCTTCATATTTCATTAGTTCGGTGTTAATACCATCTTCTTCTGGGACTTTGCGGTTTTTGTTTATTTGTAATACATAATTTAGTTCTTCAATTGTGAGGTCGTTCACCCCCTGTATGTCTGATTCTTCTAGATCTTCTTGGTTTTGGTATTCGTCATCGGACCATAACTTTTTATAGTGTTTCGCTCATTCTTTTTTTTCTATATTGTTAATTGTTGTTTGTCCTTTTCATCTTTGTTCATATTTTTTATGGCTTTATAAGCAAAAGTTTGTCGTCCATTTAAGTCGTGTTCGACTTTCTTGATGTGCTTGTTGCACCTTTAATTCTGCCACATTTCTTTTTTCTTTGTATTCGTTGTATATTTGTTTACTTCTGTTTTATAGATATTTTTGGTGAGCAACTTTTTTTTTGATTAATTACTCTTTCTAACTCCTTGTTCCAAATCTTAAGTCCTTTCTTCTTGTTAATTTTGGGTCGTTTGCCCAGTGCTTCTTCTGCTGCTCTTTGGATTGTTGTTGCTATGTTATTCCATTTGTTATTGATATTGTCTGTTGTTGGGTACTTCAGTAAATATCCATTAATTCTGTTTTGGTAAAGTATCTTTATATTTTCATTTTCAAGAAGATTTATTTTATATGTTTGCGGTTGTGTTTGGTTCTGAGTGTGGTTTTTGATTTTTCTTCCAACTCTTATGCATTACAATTTTGGACATAACAAAGTAGTGGTCCGTATTTAATTCACTTCCTCTATAGACTCGCGTGTCTAATACCAGTTTGGCGCATTTTTCATTTACTCTAACATAGTCTATTATGCTTCTGATGCCTCTGGCTTCGCAGGTGTATTTATGAATGTTTTTCTTTTTGTAGAATGTGTTGGTGATTTATAGTTTGTTGTGCAGTGCAAAGTTAGTTAAAGTGGTTCCATTGCAGTTTCTTGTATGTTCTCCGTAAGTTGTCATTTCTATTCATTGTATCTATTGTTTTCTGTAATGAGCTGTAAAACTTTTCAGTGTCTTCTGTTCCTCCTTATTCGTGGCTATATACTTCACATATCGTTAAATATCCTCTGTTTATTTTGAGTTTCACGCTTACTATGCGTTCGTTAATATATGCATAACTATGTATTTTATGAAGATGTCTTTTATGGATTAGGATTGCAACTTCCGCTGCTGCTCTTGTCGTTTTTGGTACACCACTATAAATCAATAAAAGTGTTTGTTAATATTATTCGTCTGGAATAGTTAATTTTACAAAATATTTTCTTGGTATCCTGGTAACCATGCGCCCTCCTTCAAAATATTGCGTGTATCCAAGGGGCTTTGAGAACCGTTGCTACAAAGAGTACCTACCTTAAATAATATTGGTTGAGATATTTAAAGAGCTTCCGTTTTTTAGATTAACTCATATCAAGAGCATACATAATGAAAATAAAGGAGTGATTTTAAACAAACAATGCAGTTATTAACAATCTTTTGCTTCTGATTAGCAATCTCGGGTTCTTTTTGCAAGTCTTAGTAAGCAAAAGGAACAGTTTTGTACAAAAGTTAAACAGGAAATATAATCAAATTAATGTCAAATAACTGACTTGTTAAATTCACAGCAAACTATTGTTTAATTAATAAAGGTTGAACTTCTGAATTGTAAGACGTGTTGCCTATTCCCAAACATTTAGGGAAGGACCCGTAAAATGGGCATATATTGTTGTGATATAAATTCCTAAACCTATTATCTGTAAATCAATCTTTTTAATTATTATACTCTGTAATAGTACATTAATGCTTAGTTAATCTTCTAAATGCCCCATTTACATGTGTGTAAGTTTAGCAATCAATGTAGTAATATTCAATAATGTTGAGAACTAATTAAGAGAAGACATTCATTTACAAGGCCGTAAAGCTGACTTAACAGTACTTAACTCTTTGCACACTCAATAATTATATATTATTCACAGAATGTTTAAAAATTATTTGACTGTTGAATTGTGCATAACAGGTAATACCTGTTACCTGTTCCGTAAGAATGTAGGAGAAATTACATTCTAACTCTTCTAAAATAAAAGTTTTCTTCATTCAAACAATTTTACTTTATCGAAAGCTTAGTAGTACCTACTTAATTTTATTTTTATTTAATTTATATACATAAATAAGAAAACCTAAAACAATATTTCCCTTCACAGTATGCTTACAAACCTTAAACGGTAATGCAATAATAAAGGTAATATCCAAAAAGCAAACGACAAATTCCAAACAAGAAAAATAAATTAAATAAAGATGAAAAGATCTACAAACGGTTTAGCATAGCTGCTTTGAATTTAAATCAGTCTGTTTTATAGCATTCTTCATAATAATTAATTTTAAATGCCTGCTTGCTTTTTACACGGAAACCTACATTTAAATTGAGTTATTATAAACCTAAAAGATAAAAAATTATATTCTTCCACTTGAATCTAAATGAAACATAAAATACCAATTAATTAATACAAAAACAAGCTTAAATTCTTATTAATATCGTGTTTACTGCTAAATGAATAAAAAGATGAATAAACAAATTAATAAACCTGCCTAAATTTTATTAGAATTTATTTTATTTGTGGAAGACATAACCAGAATGAAGTAACACAAAAAACACTGTGGTTTCTCAATTAGTAATAAATTAACTGTAGAATTACAGGAGCTGCCTACTGAATATAAGACTGCATTGTGGATAGTAAATCGTCTGATTTTTACTAGCAATTTATTCCGTCTTCATGGTTGTTCAACGTATTCAATACATTTTCTTCTTCGTAATGTTTTTAAAACGTTCCCACTGCACCCTTGGCGCAGTTCTGTACACGAAAGGCAAAATTTTTGTTTGCAAAATCTAAGTACTAACAAAGTGCTGCGTTGACTGGATTATTTCTATTATATATAAAATTTTGGAAACCGGTAAGACATTACCCTGCAGATACATTTTAGGTTTATCCTTATTTCTACTTTCTATAAGTAAAAGAAATTAGTTGTTTTATCTGATTGTTTAATCAGGGATAAAGCAACATCCGACTGTACAATAAATAGTTGTTCGTAATTTCTTTATCATTTCTGGATTGGACTATTATTGCACGTTTCAATTAACTGGAAGTTAATACACGATATCAGGTAGGTCCAAAATATCCCAACTCTTTTGTAACCAACGAGGCAGCAACGCTGGCGTCTGCTGGCCTGAGAACGTATTTTCTTTTTTCCTTCTTGAGGAAACACGCCTATTCTTAATATATCTGAGAAGAGAGAAGCCAACCACTGCCTAACTTTGTTACCACAGCTTAAGAGGAATTCTGATTTTGTCAAATCCAGAAGATTATCTGCTTTTTATACTTTGAAGAGCTGTATTAGTTCCTTCCACAGTAAAATCCATTGTGAGGTCGTACCTCGCAGTTGCTGATTGCTTAAGTGCCCTAAGTTCTCTCTTGATCTTAGTAGAATCACTTTAATCTTTCTTGAGTCTGGAGCATGGTACTATCCGGTTAGTGAGCTGATGGTGAAGTGGGTTATGAGAATTGTACTCAATTTTCTAAGAGGAGACCAGGCTTTCCTGCTAGAATGCAAGATTTATGCTCTTTGTGGTCTCTGCCCATTTAGATTTTCTAGCTTCGTTTAGGTTTTCCAGAAGAGCGTTGGCTACCTCATACTTGCCGTTCTTCGTAGAATCTTAATATAGTTGTTCTCTAGCTGCGTTCTACCCTGGTATATATTCTTTTCTGACTCTCCTTGAGATATGCTTTTTAGCAGTCGATTGTAACGGGAAAATGCCCAAAAGTATGCACAAGTCCCGTATAAGCCAGATATCGGTAGATATTCAAGCCCATAGCTCATGTCGAAGACGGGAGTATGTTCCAAAATAGTAAATAACCCAGGCTTTGATGATCTTACCTGAGCCTAAAACTTAGCTTTTAGCCGAAAAGCCTAAAAGAGATACCAAAAGGGCTCCAGGAGACAGTGCCACACAAAACGATGTAATTCGTCGACCTGTCCCCACACCGACGAACACGCTGTATATAGGGTCCACCCAAAATACCACCCTGTAGATAAACACTTCAAAATCGTGTCCGGAGACTAAATTTTATTCTCTTTTACTTACCAAGGAACCTTTGTTGGTTCCGCACCTTAAAATAAAATAAACTAAATAAATCTCCAGCCTCTCTCTCGTTTCTCAAAACTATAAACAAAGCTTTATTCACAAAATCAAATATTATGTGGGTTGCTAGAAGCCAAGGTCCATCATCGCGGCACCTAAATAAGCTTATAGAACAAAAACAAACTCCTAGAAATAAGAACACAAAAGTTAAACTACATGAATTTATTAATATGCTTTGAAATCGAGTAAAATAAACATTCACAAAAAGATTCAAAATGATATGATTGATTGAAGAAATTATTACTTTACAAACATCAAATAAAAGAATGAAAATTACTACATAAAAATTAGGTCTGAAGGACCCGTCAAATAAATGCGTTTAAAAATCATTAAATCGCAAAATACTTATTGTATTCAACCCCTCTAAACAAACAAAATTGAACATGATTTAAAACTATTAATAAATTTAGAACATATGAACTTGTATTACTTCAAACAAAAAGAAAACGTTCGAAAGATTACTATAGAATTTAAACTACCTATTGTTTTCCCTAGATTTTTCCAGAAAGAATACACTATAAAGATACTTTTCTAACATTAAAATAAACCAAACATTAACGTTAAATACTCTAAGCATTTGAACAAAACAACATAAAAATACAAACAACTATATGTAACATAAACAATTATTCCTTACTCTAAATCTGGAGGTCCTTTGAGTTTCCAGCAACTTTTCCAAATGCAAAACAATTGAATTTACACTAAATTTAATTACGAGAAGGCATGGTTTCAACCACAATAAATTTTTAAACACAACTTTCGCAAACACAAAACTTTAATTTTCTTAATAACGAAGAGAATACCAGATCTCTCGATGGACACTGAAGATGGGATATTGATTCCATCAGCCAGGGAATATGATGAAGATAGCGGAGTCAAAGAAGTCACCAGGTACATAACGGAGATTTTCGTAATGACTAAACCAAAACTCAAAAAGAAAGTGGGACTAAATAATTTCCAAATAACTGGATCGACACGGTTACTTCTTTACACGATCCTTCTAATGAAGACAGGGACGACGAGTTTGTCGTTCATCTCCACATACTAGTAAAAATACAGGTAACACCTTTCAGCATATTAATTTAAAGTTCGTCCGCACAATGATGCGTCAATATTTTAATCCTCAAAGAGGCCTCCCTCGAGGATTAACTCAAAATGCAAATTAATGCCCATAAACCATAAACCAAATAGAAAACCAAAGCAAATTCACAGCCACTAAAGTGTCGAAATTAACCGTACGCCACACTTAGAGATCGAAACAAAACGCGAGAAACACCGGGTCCACTTGGACCCGCAAGGGCGCGGTGAACACTCGCGTTCCACGGTGTCCAAATTTCGACTCCTCGAGAAAATCACAAAGTACCAACGTAGTCCCTATTCTCTCTGCGTCTCCTGTCACACAGCTTGCGCTTACCGGAGTGGGGCTGGGAAGCCAGATGCATGACCTAACAGGTCAAAATGCTAGTATTCTTATGAGGCAATGAAAACTTCCACTCCTTAGATTTTCAGCCTGAACCTGACTTAACAAAGACCGTGTGATTCCAGCATTCGCGACTAAGATTCCAGAAACCTTTTATTTGCGTCTGGATCTTGATATTGGAAAAATAACAAAAGGCACGTCCGCTGGAGCCCAGAAGTCGAGACCACAAAGTTATCAATTCTTTAAAATAAAATTTTAACAAACATCCGTTCAGAGAATGAAATAATTTAAATATTACGCGTCAGAAAAACTAATATCTGAACGAAATTGAAAGACAGGGGCGGATTTAGTGCGAATTTTAAAATAACATTACACGATATGACAAGCTTAGCAAATCCGGTGTAATTTCCTAATACCTGAGAGATAACCCTTATACGTCTGTCAAGATCTGCAGAAAAGTTCATCCAGTTAGCTTTTGAAAAATTTCATCTCGGAAGTTTAGAGCTGTTAATTAGGGTTTTTGTGTTTCTGCTTCCAATATGGCATGTTGGCTATGAGGAAGGTGTTTAGCGGATAACTGGGAGTTTTTTCCCTGTACATCTCAGGATACAAAGCACAGGTCTGGATTGGTATCAGTTTATCATTTTTTTAATCTGAAAGTTCCCGTCTTTAGCACTGAATACGAAATGCATGTTTTCCGCTTCACCCCATTCTATTAATTTTAGCCCATTCGGGTCTTTCTTTTTATAATTTCACTTAGAACGATGACTGTTGAAGTCTCCAGCAAAGAGAACGGCGTGTGCCAGAAAAGAAGATATCATGTTTGGCCAAGTTGTTTGGGGTGGTTTATAAACGTTTACAACTGTCAGTTCCCCAGCCTCTACTGTAGCAGTGTAGATATCATCGTCTTCTGACGTAAACAAAAGTTTCACATTGTCTAAATGTCCAAGCAAATTGCTGACAGGTCCACATTTGGAGTGATCCCCGCAAGTTTGTAGCCTGTAGACTGTAGCTCTTAATTTGAGCTGGGAGATGCCTTTGGTGTGTGTCTCTTGTATAAGAGCAATGTCAATGTTGTTCTCTAACAAGAGTTTGGATAGGCATTCGCTTTTGGATTTACGGATGCCTTCAATGTTCAGCTTGGTAATGCGAAGGACTGGGCCAAGTGTTCTTGTTGTTGGGCCCTGAGAAAAGCCGTTATTTTGTACATTGGAGTTCATTGTTCTTGTATGTCTGTTTGAATGCCCAACTTGGCCTAATAGTAAAATAACAATTCTATAAATTAGCTTATTTTTATTAGACCTCTATAGAAGATATTCATTACTTTAATAGTTTGATTTTTAAAAAGAATAGCATTATTGTTCCTACTTGTCTTAGGAAAGAGATGTTGAAGGTAGTACCATACACACAATGATATTAAAAACTTGATTGAGCAGTGTACTATTTATCTGAAATTTAGTTCTAACAATCAGATCAGACAAGAAGCAACCGCTGTTGCTGTATCCAATTTCTCAGTATCCATGGAAGTCGGAAGCTGCTGATTTTTAAATGTTGATGGAAAGAAGTATCTGACTGTAACTGACTTTGATTTCAAAGTTTATAGCTCAAGTACCATCAACTAGTTTCTCAGGTGTTATATCATGTTTATTTTCTAGGCAAGGAATTCCATGTTGTCTTATTTCCAATAATTCACCTGCATTTAGTCCTGGGGAATTTGCAAGTTTTGTTGTTGAATTTAATATCAAACATATTACTATTATTGTCCTAGATCAAATGGAGTAGCAGAAAGTGCAGTAAAGGTTGTTAGAAAGATATTTAGTAAATTTAAAGATTCTAGCAGTGATCCATTTATAGCGTTACTTCTGCAGAAAACTACTACAAAAGAGAATCTTAGTTCTCCTGTTCAGTTGCTAATGTTAAGAGTTCTAAGGACTAAATTACTTGAATCTATCAAGTTTTTAAAACTAAAGATTTTTCAATTTGGGGAATATTATCGGGTACTATCAGTATAACATAAAGAGGTATATTTCAATAGTCATACTAAAGAGTTGCCTCAATTAAGTGTGAGTAATGCAGTGTTTTTTAAAGTAAACCCTAAAGATCATTGATGCTTTGGTAGAATTTCAGGGATTTGTGATAATCCTAGGTTTGTTCTTGGTATCTGTTTTGTCTTTCGTGTGTCTGCCCTTGTTTCTATGCTATAGATCATGTTTTGAATATCTTTGTTTTACTCTCGTATTCATACTCTAATTTTATATATATGTTACGTGTCTTAAGGTACCTGATATTGAGGCTACTTTGTTCGCTACTTTCTTTATTTCTGCCTTTAGTTATTAGCACCTTTATGTAAGACAACTTCATTAATTGTTGTATTATTTTGCTGTTTACTTTCAATTTACAGCGTATTAGTTTTTTGCCACTGTAAAGCATATTATGGAGAGCTTTACTTTGGTTTTTCTCGTTGGATCCTAACAAACTTGGGCAAGAGAGATCTGGGTTTATTAGAAATGGGGAGCTACAATACCTAGAGCACTAAATTGGAAATACCTTAAGGATATTTTAATAATTTTATGAGTGGGAGTCTTAAATCTGTCTGCGACAGAAGACTGTAGTAGCTAGAAGGCAGAGATAAAGAAATATATTTATTGACAAGGCAGAAAACGTTAATGCATTGAAAAATGAAACTCACTAGGGGAACACAAAATTTTTTGCAGTCAGATTTACAATTAGACGTGTACCTATAGTTTCTAGAATAAATAATTAATTAAATAAACGAGATCTATTTTTGTATTAATTATGCAAAATTAATGAACTTGATAGTAATCCTAGGAATACAATAATAATAAGTAAAGATAACAAATACTTACATTTTTCAGGTATTACATTAGGGAGAACTAATATTAGGACTATGGTTAAGATAAATAGATTCTGAAAACTGCACCATCGTGGAGGTATCTGCAACAATAGAAAAGATTATTTATAAATTTATTGAAGGTAAATAAAGCACTGATACATTACATTTCTTTATATTGTAATTTACCGTTCCATAAAAGGAAGAGACTGTAACACAGAATTATTTCTGTCTAGTAACATTAATGTCAATTAAATCTTACAAATTACGGCAATTTATAATGTTTTAACTCGCATATCTTGCAGCAAAAAGCTTTAGGAAAATGTCAGTTGTAACAAAAACTACGACAGTAAATTAAAGTAAAAAGGAATGGGCTACGTATTTCTGCTGAAAATATGGTACGAGACAACACTAATAAAAGCTTGAATAACCTTTTCGCTCTATTAGTGCATTTGCGAGATGATACAAATTACATTCTTCGTCAGTTAATGACGCCTTAATAATGGTAATTAGTCTTTGTAATAAATAAAATAAAATGTCTAGTTATCCTTGTTATATGAATTTTAAGTTGCAAACAGAAAATACGAGGGTGGTCTGAAAAGTTTCCGACCTCAACGTGAAGATGGCAGCACTCGTAAATAAAAGCTACTAAATTTAGTTGTTCATCTGTTGACAGTTACTCACCAAAGTTTCAGCCATTTTGGACGCGCAGTTTTTATGTAACAGTCGTTTGAGTGAGTTGATGTGAGTTTTTTTGTGAAAATGGACAAAATCGAGTATCGAGCTGCCATTAAATATTTGTTTTTGAAAGGCAATACGCCTTCGCAAATAAAAGATGAGTTGGATTCTGTGTATGGGGACTCTGCACCATCATTTACCACAGTGAAATTTTGGGCTGCTGAATTTAAACGTGGCCGTAAGAGCTTGGGAGACGATGAACATTCGGGACGTCCAAAAACTGCAACTACCGACGAAAACATCGCCAAAGTTCACCAAATGGTGCTAGACGACCGCCGAATTAAAGTGAGAGAGATAGCAGAGGTTATGAACATGTCAAAAGAACGTGTTTGTCACATATTAAATCAACATTTAGGCATGAGAAAGCTCTCCGCGCGTTGGGTGCCGCGTTTGCTCACGTTAGACCAAAAACGTGTTCGAATGAATATTTCCAACGCTCTTTTGGCGCAGTTTAGGCGAAATAAATCCGAGTTTTGGCGCCGATTAATTACTGTAGATGAAACTTGGATACACCATTATACGCCCGAAACAAAAATACAGTCCAAACAGTGGACTGCAAAGCGGGAACCGGCTCCAAAAAAGCAAAAACTGTTTTTTCGGCTGGGAAAGTGATGGCGACTGTTTTTTGGGATAGTCATGGAGTTATTTTAATCGATTATCTTCAAAAAGGAAAAACCATTACAGGAGCATACTATGCATCATTACTTGACAAGCTGAAGGCAGAACTTGCGAAAAAACGGCCACATTTGCAGAAAAGGAAAATCCCGTTTCACCTAGACAACGCACCGTCTCACACCTCAGCGGTTGCCATGGCGAAAATCCACGAATTACGGTTTGAACTGCTTGACCATCTGCCTTACTCACCAGATCTAGCCCCAAGCGACTTCTTTTTGTTCCCTCATCTAAAAATTGCGCTCGGAGGACAAAGATTTTCGTCAAATGAAGAGGCAATCACCTTCGTGAACAATTATTTTGCAGAGAAAAATGCCGAGTACTATTTGGACGGGTTACAGAGATGGGAGCATCGCTGGGAGAAGTGTGTAGAGTTACAAGGAGACTATGTTGAAAAATAAAAAAAAAATTTCAGAAAAAATGTCTTGTATCTTTGTTAGGTCGGAAACTTTTCAGACCACCCTCGTATAAGAAAGAGAAAGTATAATTAACAAATTTTTTCTGTTGGTTATATTATTCATACTCGATCCTTAAATAAAACGTAGTAATTATCATAAATAATAAAATAAGAAGATTCTATATTTGCATCAACTAACATTTATTACCAATTGTAAAAAGAAAAAAAAGCAATAAATGTTAAAATATAAATATTAACGGGTCTTTGGTATTTCAATGATAGCACTTTTAA
>VTPC01002400.1:54992-101955 GCA_011009095.1 Ignelater luminosus
TTTTTTTCCCTTTTTAAATACAGGGATTGTCAAACTTTTTCTCCATTCATCTGGTATTATGGAATTAGTTAGTACCTTGTTGAACAGCTTTTCAAGTTCATTGTGCAAATCTATTCGGTCACATTTCAATAATTTGTTGGGTATATCGTCAGGGACCGGTGTTTTACGATTCTTAAGGAGTTTTACGGCACTTGATATGTCTTCCTGGCTTACTGCTAATTGTTCATAATTTCTATTTTTGCACCATCTCATTGGATTTGACTAATTTTGTTTTCGTAAAGGTCTTTATAGTATTGTTCCCATTTTTCAGTAGTTCTGTTATATATTTTCACTGTTTCACTGATTTCGATCGTTATATTTCTGAGCATCTACCACACTTTCTTTTGCGATCCGTATAGATCATTTTCCAACTCCTTTATGAACTTTTCCCGGTATTCTTCTTTCAGTTCTCGTGTTTTGATGTTGGTCTGGTTTACATGTTTACATATTTTTTCCAGTCATCAGGATCTTTTGTGCTAATATATTTTCGGAAAGCTAGTCTCTTTTCTTCTGTTATTTTTTTAACTTCAGGTGTTTTGTATGGATAATTTTATTTGCATTTATCTTTCTTTTGCCTATTGCCTTTTCAGCTTCTTGTGTAATATTCTTCCTTATTTTCTTCCAAACCATATTTATATCATCCTCTTCTATTATTTTATTGGTTTTTTTCCCATTTAGTCGTTGTGAGTAAAGATGTTTCGTAGATTCGTTATTAAGTACTTCTATATTAAATTTCTCTTTTATTATTGTTTTCTGTATCTTCCGTGTTGTAGTTGTATTTTTCCTAACAGTTTATGATTGGTGCCTGCTGTACAATTAAGTGTACTTATGTCTTAAGATATGCCTTGTGTGGAATTGTCGATTTGTAATAATACACTCAATCATGGATTGTTGTCCTTGCATATTCATGAAAGTATATTTGTATTTCCACTTATGGTTAAAGAAGGTCTCTTTATT
Organism: Ignelater luminosus; assembly: GCA_011009095.1. NCBI lineage: Eukaryota > Metazoa > Arthropoda > Insecta > Coleoptera > Elateridae > Ignelater > Ignelater luminosus. Next base: position 55,989 of record VTPC01002400.1, read on the forward strand.
CTTAGCCTGCTTTGTACACAAAATTCAGTAAGCAGATCTTTATCATCATTATGTCCCGTCTCATTAAATCGTTACATGATTCCGGGTATAGGATTATTCCCAATTCGGGCATTCATATCACCCATGATTATTATGTGGTGGGTTGACGGTATCATACAGATTTTAGCTTGAAGTTCCTCATAGAAGTTTATTCTTTCTTGCTTTCGTTTCGTTATATTTGGGGTATATGCACTGAAGACGTGTATTTCTTTATTTTTAAGTTTAATGCATGTAATGTAACTCCTTTATTTGATGATGAAACTTTTTATGTAACATATAAGTATTTCTACTCCAGATTTCGCTCTTTCGTTTTTTCTTTGGTCGCTATATATGAAGATATACTTAGTTTTGAATTAATTGCGTTCCTTTCCCCCCTTTTTGTGTTTGTTTCGGAGATACTACAAATATCAATTTTATTCTCGTTAAGTTCTACTAAGACGTTCTGGTCCTTGGTATTTCATGGTTCGATATTTACTTTTGCTTTGTTTTGTTTTTTTCCTTATTCTTTTCGTTTTTTCTCGTCGGGTAGTTATCGTTATATCAGTCCTGGTTCCGAGGTTTAGTGCTGTTCTATGAGGAAGTTCCTGTCTTCCGGCGGGTAGAGTGCTACTGTGACCTGCCATCTAAGCCTTGTAATTTAATCAGACAGTAAGAACGTAATATCTCTTAAAAGTTTTCTGTCGTTAACGCAATGTGTCGGCATATTTAAAATTTTAAAGTTCGTCTGGTTAGAAATGTGATGATAACAACTGTATATTTATGTATTTTTTTTTTCGTATAATTAATCTGTCAATTTCTGATTAGAACAATCTTACAATTTAAAACAACTAGGTATGTTGAAATTCTATTTTTATCAGCAACGCGCTTTAGTAACCTTTTAAATGCCTGCGATTTTATTTAATATTATTTAACAAGACAGTCTCTTAACATAAATTCTGTAAACATGTAAAATTAACATGGAAATTATCTGCAGATTGTTATTTACAAACAAATCTAAAAACAAAGTATTTCTCGGACATAGTTTTAATATAAATAATTTATCGTTGACATCATATAAATAATTATCTCATGTCAGGAAGGTTGTACAATCACATTGTAGCAAGCCCAGCCAATTTATTTAGAATACTAGAGCAGTAGTATCCAAGGACACCAACACCTTTTTGATATACATACGTACATACATTGATTTTATCACTACTTTGCAAATGGTTTTAATACCATATTAAATACTAATACTGCGTTCTGCAATTCTTTCCCTCTTTAATATGCTGATGCATAAGATTACACACTAATATGGTAGTGTTGCTATTTTAAAGAAAGGAAAAGGATGAGCGCTTTTAAATAAATATGTTTTAATGTTATTCTATATTTATCACAAGCTTAGTCGAATAACCTTCAAGATATTAACATAAAAACTATGACAACACTCTCGGCGAAATAACGGTAATAAAATAAACGAAAGTAAAAACTAACGTGTTGTAGTAGAAACGTGGGTGAACCAGATTAAGATAAAAACGAACGCAAATTACATATATTTCAGCGCGTGTCCCATTAGTGAATTGAATATGACAACTCACTGAACCACCACGTGAATTAACACTATATGAGATTAGTTTTTGCATTCATCATTCATTTTATTTTTCATTTTTTTTAATTCTAGTGTTAGGCTAGATCGTGCGGTGGTAGAGATGAAATCATTAGCGTTTCTATCACATTCCCTAATATGATTCCCTTAACGAAATTTTCCTTTATATTACTTCTCCATTATAATAAATTAACAATATTATTTATCCTCCCAAGTGATAACGTCTTCCCTTCAGATATTTCACCATTACATTGATAGACGCGTTTAATTTTGAGGAAATCGAGCAAATATGTATGTTTTATTACGTTCTGCCAAAAAATCTGCAGGAACGGATGACGTATCCTTTAATATTTATCACTTACTAAAAAGCAGTAGGAATCTCGTCTCGAATGCGCATACATCTCGCTCGCGCAAAATCCTACGGTCATAAATCGCCAGGATACATATGTGTGCAGTAAGTTTTTGTTACCAGAATTTTCTTCAACTTTAATAATAAAACCGGAATACAATAAAGTGCATATAAAATCTGGTTTTATGACATTTATATCGTAACCGTTTGCGTGAAATTAAGATTTATTTTTGATTTATATTACGAAGAGTGGGATCAACGTACAGCTTTTCATGATATGTGTCCGGAGGAAAGCTGATCCAAACAGAAATTAATATTGCGCCTGAAAGAAAAACCCTTACTGACTGTAATAAAATTTAATATCAAAATAAGAATGTGATTTGATCTTATTTTAGGTGAGCAGTTTCTGATGTTATAACTCCAATCAAATTTGAAAGACCTGATTTGCAAAAATAAAATTTATTGAACAAGATTTATGCTTTCCTGTTATACTAATTCCTTTGTAGATTTTTATTGTATCTATACATAATCATGAAGTTTGTTTTACTTACTGGTAAAAGCTCAATTCAGCTTGTCTTAATATTCGAGTACTGCTGCATTTTTACTTATGTTATTGTGGTTAAAACCTACTGGTCACCTACACTTGACATTATATTTTTAAAGAGTAAGGAAAAACCTAAATCCAAATTCAATACCACACGGCTTGTATAATTACACAAAATTATATTCTAGTTTTACTCAAACAAAAATTCAGAACTATCAATATATTACAAGATTGGTATATATGGTATATCAAATATTTGCTGTAGTATTAAAACAATATAAGAAAATAACAGACTATATCAACAAAATATTAGAATTATTTTCAAATTAATTGTGGTCACTAACCAAATTTCAACTACCGATCACTTCCTGATTGTACGTAAAATCAACATTAACAACGAATATAGATTTTATTTCACGATGAAAAACTACTGGGGCGTTCCTTAAAACCTTTCTAATTCCATAATATGGATTTGGCCTGTTCAAATTTAAAATTAAACTTGGGATAAAGCAAGCTAAACGGATTTTGTAATGTTATTTTTAAATTTTATTTCTAATTAAAATCCTTTGTTAATTTAGATTTCGTCGGCTTCACATGAAAAGTGCATAAGTCCCAAAAACCTGTTTTAGCAGGAAAAGGAAAACACTGTTTTAAACTGTCAATGCCAGTGTGCTTCTGCATCATTTTATTTGCGCTATTTCAGCGTCATCTATTAATTTTACGCAGTATCTTCGAATTTAATCTGTGGAAAAAGTAACTCTAAATTAGAAAGCATTAAGATTTCATTTTATTCAAATTTTGGACTTATGCACTTTTATATGAAGCCGACGATTTGTTTATCGAACCTTTTTGTCGAAAACATTTTTTAATTCCGTCTGCACAATCTTTATTTTAAATACACGTGTGCTTTATAGAATCACGTTGACTAGGAATTTTGTGCCAGGCCAAGCTTGCTTTAACATAAATTAATTCACGCTTAAATTTTCCATCGTAAATAGGGATGTATTTCGGTCACATGTAGATTGTGTTTGAATCCGGTTTTTACTTTATAGTTTAGCACGTTTTCAGTCGCGACTAGTCGGACGTGGCGGAAAGAAGATTGTTGTCTCCGAGGCAGAAACGTTGGCCGAAAGTATGTTTCATTTGGGGTAGTCATTAGATAAATTGCGCACCGTGAATTCATTTTGGTATTGCGTTAAAGTTTTTACGGGATCCTTGGAAATTGGTCTTTGGGTCAATGCGGTTGCTGTACGGGATCTAACAGAATTTATGAGTGCCAGAAAATAAATATTTGCTTCGTTATCGTATCGTAAATTTAGTCTTTATTAACCCAAAAACTTTGTCTATGTTATTATGATCGTTAAGTGCAACCTATCTTAATTATACGAACACACTAAATATTGGTAATTTTTGAAAATACCGAACCTTCTCGTTTGTGGAAAATTGTTACTAAAACTGTCGTTTTGTTTGGGAGACTCGCTTAATGGCATGGAATACTCAACGTCCATGTTAAGCTACGTGTTGAATTACACTTACTTGCGTCTTACAGCCGACTTATTTTGTTTTTTAAAGTAAGATTTCTAATTATACAGCACGGCTTGAGGTGATTACTGACCCTGGTTATCCGGTGCAATTTCAGCAGTGCAAATTAGTTGTGCACATTCCTGTTTCTTTGTTTAAATTTAAGTACTAAGATTAAGTTAGCATAATCTTTCTTGGTAAGTTTGGAGAGAGCTTGAGTACAGAGTGTTCACTGCTATCAAAATAACTTATGTGGAAGACCACACCAGTGAACGTGCTATCTTGACTTGACTTCTGGCGCCCACATCAAGTGTGACAACCTCAGGAAATCACTGAGGACTTTTTTTTTAATTTTAAATTTAAATTATCTGTGAACCCATCCCATCTCACGTGTTCGAGCTGCTGCAAACACAACATTTAAGCTATTCTGGATTTTGCCCGTGACAATTTGCTTAATAACATGCAAAAAGTTTGCGCAAACGATAAGGCAGCACTAAATATTTGATCTCACTAACTGACGCTTGCAATAATATTTTGCAGATATTGCTTTTAAAAACTTTATTTTTGCATCGAAACACTTAAATTTAGGTGTCACTAGCCATCAGAGTTTAGAATATTTTGGAATATCAGACAAATCTCTCGAATTTCTAAAATTAAATTTAGAAATTTTAAATAATCCAAAACCATATAGCTATAACTAAAAACAGGAAACAGGAAACCTTAAAACAATTTTTTGTAGTTTTGTTTGACTTTAATGCTCTGATTAAAGTATAAGACCTCTCAACCTTGTAACTAAAAGTTTTATTGCCTTAGTTGCTAATTGCTGGACTGAAAAAGCTGGAATTATATCCAGACTTTAAAAGAAATAGCTTTTTTGTAGTATCTACATAAATATAGCTGCCACCTACACACAAACTCCAGATGATAGAACTGATGGAACACCAGGAATGTATAAAATCCACACATTAGGTTATGAGAGCGCATACCGACTTCTAGTCAGCTATTCCAGTTTTAGATACAAACTAAGTTTCTATAAAATTCTATTTTCTACTTGAAAGGCTAATAGAAAACCAAATCCGATGAAACTTTCTGCGTACCTTTGTCAAGAACCTTAATGGAATTTCAAGCCTGACTATGGACAAGCGGAAAGAGCATTTTTAAGTTTGAAACCTAAATTTCTTCCGTCCATATCCCCATTGTAAAGGTTAAAGCAAGTCCAATTCAATCTATTTTTGTACATAGTTCTCCCGAAAAGATCAATTAAGGAGTTTGAATTACTTCATCAAGTGATTTCCTAGAGGACAATTCTATTTTTTTTTCGTAGCACTCTCAAGCAGATCAATAGAAGACAACACCTAATGAGTTGCTTTGCATAGCTTTGTCGACAAGATTAATGCAGGGTGAAACCCTACCAAGGTCACTGCAGATAGATCGTTTGGAGACTAAAAGCCTGATGAGCTTTTGGGTATACTTTCCTCGAGAATATTAACCAAATGGAGATTCAACTCATTTCCCTGCGTAGTTCTCTTGAGAAGGCTAAAGAAACACACATTTCAAAAATTCTTGCATAGCCTAAATCTATCTTTTAGGTATCCATTGGTAAAAACTAAATTCTTACATAACAATAATAATAATAAAGACAAAGCTCGACGCTTGTCCTTGCATAATTGCCTCAAGAAGATTAATAGAAAATAAAGCCTAACAGATATCCGTATACAGCTTTGTCGAGAACCTTAATTGGCTTGAAGAAACTCGAATTAAGGTAATTTTCCTCCATGCAAATCAAACCTACTCAATTTCTATGCATAGGTCTTTTGGTAAGATCAATTAAGAAAGAATTTTAATAAATTTCCTCGTATAAATTTGTCAAGAGGTTTGAAGGAGAACAAATTTAATTTATTTTACTGCATAATGGTTTCGAGTAGATACACAGAAGGTAAAGCTAATGAGTTTCTCTGCATAGTTTCTTGGAGAAGATAAATGAACGATGAAGCCTGACTGCGGCTATTGATTGGCTTCTATGTATCTCTTCCTCAAAATATTTAATTGAGTCTGAGACACAATCCATTTTATGTGTATAGCTTTCTCGAGAATGTTAATGCAGAGCAAAGTTTCCGTGCATAATTCTTTTGAAAAAGTTATCAAAAGGTGTAAGCCAACTGTAGACCAACATACATAGGCGAGCACGGTTGAAAGCAAAACACGAGTGGCTTCCATGCTTAGCTCATCCGTGAAAGTTAATACAGACGAACACTACCCATCATTTCCTAGCATAATCCTCCCAAGGTAACCAATTGAAGGCTACATCTGTTGAGTTCCTTTGCAGAGGCTTGTCTAGAAGGTTACCTGTTGGAAGGCTAAGTCTGATCTACAATTCTGTATTAATTACAAGCGATATATTCAACCCTCGAGAAGGTTAATGAATGGCAAACAGTGACCGAGAACATTAATGGAAAGCGAAGCCCGACTGTGTACCACATAAGGTGGTACGTTTGAAACAAAAAACCTAAATACAAATAAATTCTGTGCATAAGTCTCTTTTGAAGGTTAAAGCCAGAGGAATCCAGCCAATTTTGTAAATGAACGTCAGTGGAGGGAGAAAACTGACGAGCTTTTTGCATATCTTCTGCAAGAAGGTTGATGGACGACGAAAGTCAACGTAGCCCACCTCGAGCTAAACGTGATTGGCTTATTGACATATCTTCCTCGTGAAAATTAATACAGTCCAATCTTCCATCCATCTTTGTGCATACTTCTTTCATTTAATGGAGGGCAAGGCTAGATATGTTTCTACACAACGCTTCGTAGAAAGAATTATTTGAAGTCGATAATCATTTTGGCTTTATGCATCGCTGTCTCAAGAAGTTTAATAAAGGACAAAATTTGATTTGTTTCTGTGCATAACTCCTTTGAAAAATTGTTTCAAATGGAAAGCAGATTGATCGTGAAGCATTTTACTGTCTAAAAGCAAAAAGTCCCTAATTCTAAAAATTGCAGTGCCAAATAATGTTCCATTTTAGCAGGTCTCAAAGAGGATATTACGTCATCAGAGAGGAATATGATGCCTACTGTAAGACGCTTTTATCCTTTTACTCTACACAACGGTATGCTTAGATTATCTATATCTGCTACTGTTGCAAAATGATAAGCGTTTAAAGTTTACTCTTAAAAACGTAAATTCACGTCAAAGATTAATTATTATTACTATTTTGATTTCATTTTTAATCGTTCTATTGCTGTCTTTTTTTGGACAAGAATTGTATTCATTAACTACTTTAGGAAAAAGCTTTTCCGAGCATGCTATACTTTGAGAGTTGCTTCTTGCTAAAGTTGGCATATAGGAATGTATCTTGAGTTATCATTGAAATTCCCAATCTCCAAAGGGATATTTCAATTTTGTTCTACTCTACTGAAGCACTATTAGATAAAGGAAATTGGTGAGCATTTTTCAAATCCTTATTTGTCTGGAATCCCACAAATTTTTCTTTTCCTATTCGTCTTTGTACATCCTTTCTGGAGGTTTAAATTTTCTATTAGAGATACTTAAATAATGATTATCTAATGCACTAAATTACAGGATACAGATGACTAAAATTTAGTTAAATTTTTTCGTAATGATAAGGTTTGGTATAAAAGCTTGAAATTTGTCATAAATTCAGAAAGAAAGGTTAAGGTTTTTTGAATCATGAAAGAAATGACGCATCATCGAAAAATTTTTCGTTTTTGTCTCATTATCTCTTGTTATTGATTTAACGTTAAAAGAAGGTGATTTGGTTTCAATAATTTATCATTTTGTAACAGTACTAATTGACTAATCCTTCCTTCTAACTGTAATCATTTAAGAATTTATCTGTTGTTAAAACATGCTAATTCCACTAATTAATATCAATTTTTATTACAATTCAAACTAAAAAGGAAAGTCTAATTATGAAAGAGGAGTGCCCATATTCTGAATCAGTCAACACTAAAACTAAAACTCCTAAAACAGGAAAATGAATCGTTTCTTTTGTTTTAAAAGGGCATCCTAAAGTTTTGTTGGTTTATTGTATTGTATTGTACAATAGTATAAATTGTTCACTATTAGCAAACATTCTAATGAAGTTAATTGAGCAGCTTTTAGTACTTAAGTAAATGTATTAGAAATACCATTTAAGTCTTGCATCATTTTATAATTGAATCAAACTAACCGTTACAATTTTACAAATCCCGCGTTTGCTCTTACGAAATAGTTTTAATTGCTGCTATTGTTAAATTAGCACTTCTTAAGAGCCCTTTTGAAATCGTTTAATGAATTCTTTTCATCAATAATATTCTTTTCCTTGACATTCATTTTAATATGTCATTTCGAAATTATGCATTTTTGCAGTCCTTCACTATCTATAAGAACAAACCTTAAAGGCTACTGCTGCTGTTGTTTTTTTCTGTTGAAAGGATAACTTGTAACCGATATCTTACAAGGTTGATAAATTTCTAAATACAATAATAAAATAGTTTATTTATTCTTTTACCTGCTATTAGTTTTAAGTGAAACATAATAGTTAGTTACACTCCTTAATCGGTTAGTTTTATAACTATAATCAGCACGAACAAATGATAAATTATACATCACGCAAAAGTAAACTATATTGATTTAATAGTTGCGAAACAATCTTGAATATGGCTTGATTTTATATTGTTCTTCAACAACATAACAACAATATAAATTAGAAATCGACATAATGCTATTTATACGTATTGTCTAATTAGCAAGCATTGAAAGTGCTTAGTTTAGTATTGCCTAAAAATCCAACCGAGACCAAGTCCAAAATAACTTATTTGGTAAGGTGTAATACTATTTTGATCTCGTCTTAGCAAGAATTAAAACTTTTCTCTGTCTTGTCTTGTTCCAATCGACTAAATGATGTTAGAACCTGGATTATTCGAGAAAGCCAAAACTAACTTGATCAGTTGCCGTTGTGGCATGAAGATTGCAAAAGCGAAACACAGCCTTTACGTTTTAAGAAATAAATTCTTTTAAAGCGTCCAAAGCCAAAATAATCAAATGTAATAATACCCTGATAATTAGTAAATCCCATTGATTCTGGAGTATTACCGTTCCTTGGCCGCCTTGCGCCAGAGAAACTGATTGACTCTTATTTAGGTTCGAAGACATTACAGCACAACAGGCTATCAACTGCTTTCCTAAAGCAAAATTGGCTTTTTAACTTCTAATAAACAGATCCATCACAAACTGAACTCTTTAGAAATTTGAAAGCAGTAGAGATAAAAGTATTGCCACTGGCGTACTTACAGGCCGCGCCCATCTAAACAGGCATCTCAATACTATAGAATTTCTTAAAAACAGACAATGTAGAAAGATTAAAGAAACATGTATTCACGTTTGATGCTACTGCACTCCAACAATGTTAAAAAGTCACTGTTATCTCAGCGCTGAATCTCTCAAACCCAAAAACATTGGAGCTACTCAAGTAGAAGCCACATTGATGATACCGAAAACAGCTAGGTCTTCCATAGAGTAGTTACTTATGAAGACTTAACTCTACCGACAGCAATTTATGTACTTTGTTGCTGTTCAACAATTAATAATAAAATGGAAAGGTCAAATCAGCCCAAAAAGAAACGAATTAAATCGAAACTATGCAGGGACAAATGAGTTTTGTAAAAGAGATAGAGAGTAGAATTCAAACAAAATCCGTTTAATTCCAAACAACACACAAGATCCATACAAATCGAGAGAAAATAAAATCCAAAAAATTGAAGTTGAAACAAAAAAGAGTATAAGAGACATAAGAAAAAAAAAGTTAAAGAATGATAGAGCAGGCAAAAACATTTTTTTTATATTAAGCAGTTTTAAAGGGTTAGAGTAGAAGCAACACTGTAATGTTTGTGTAATAGTCCAGGGCAGTGTAGATTAATAAGCCTCGAGAGTTTTCTTATTTTATTTTGATTTCCTTTTAAGACTTAAAGTGAGGTCAAGGTCACGAATCGCCTTACTTAGCACATACTTAGGACATAGACCAAGCATATTAGAATAGTAGAGTTCAGAATTGAGTACATTGAGCTACGCCATCCTTACAATGGGCTTACCTTAAGACACCAAGGGACCTAGGTTAGTTACCCAGACCAGATTTCAATTTGCCTAAACAACATAATTCAAGGTTTGGCACCTATACATCTTGTTTATCAAAATGTCCTATTTTTTTCTCAAAAATCAAAGCGAGACCAAAACGAAGATTCAAACCATTTAGGAAAATCAAGATGCAATTTTGCCAAACACAAACTCTTCAAAATTTGGTTCTTCATCCGCACGTGCCATAAGCTCATCCTCATCCACACTTACAAAACTATCGTCCGCCTTATCATGGATTATCGTTTTATCTGTCTCGAGGCTGTCGTGCCCAAACTCGTGGAATTGCTACTCAAGAAAAAGAGGGCCGTATGTTGGAGACTACTTCGGCTGGATGCGAGATAGCCGGAATACTTTCGATAAACGCCAGATTCGATTTCTTGCGTAAGGTTTCTTGAAGATAGCAGAACTGGATCTTTCAACATTCTTAGAACTCCCGCCGGCCTCCTTATTAAGAGACTCTAGAGGAAGCTAAAGCACCTTCCCGCCATTTTTCTCGTCCAAGCTCTTGATCTCATTTACATCTTAGAAAATACTCCTTTTGGCACACAATAAACTCCATCCTACTTGTTCCACAACAACAACCTATCAAACATGTCACCCAAACCTATCCAAACACCAAACGTCTGCAATTCTCTAATCTTCTGTAAAACCAATCCTCACAACCTTCTCCCATTGACAGTTTTTTTTATGTTTATGTTTCAAGTACCACCAACATACCAGAGGCTGCCAATATCCAAGCCGCCATGTTTACGAAAGCACCAGTACAGGTGGGTTGTGTGGTGCAGTCCTTGTATAAGTGGATGAGCTCGGAGTGAATATCGTATGAAGTTTATCGCAAGTTCGTCTATCAAAACTCATCCTATCCATTGACCGTGCGCATCGTTCAATCATTTTCCACAAAACCAAATTCTCCAAATCCGAAAAGAAGTCTGCCTGTTTCGCAACAGAAACAATCATGATTTGACTTGACTGGCTTAAAAGCTTAGGCAAAAATAGGTTACACTAAGCAAGACTAGCTTCAAATTTAAAAGTAAGAGATTGCTTACGAGCTTGATAAATTAGAGAGACACAGAATAAGATTGGAATTAGAATAATTTACAAAATCAAATCACAATGTGTCAGTGGAATCAAATTGTGTATGTACTAGAAGTAAGAAATCTATAGATTTGTAGTTCTTATTGGATCTTTAACTTTGTGCTACACTCAAGATTCTTAACCTGCTTGGCAGTTGTCTACTACGTTCCAGTGCAGTATTGAACTAATCTCGAATGAAAAACGTCTTCTTTATAAGATTAGGCAACTTAAGAAAGATTTGAAATTTAATATGAAACCAATACTAGAGGCTGAATTAAAAATAACACCAAGGCTTGCAACGACCTTGATCTTGTCTTAGCTTTTCCAAACATCAATGTTGTATTAAACTTTTTCACACAAGAAATTGAAAGATAGAAAAAAGTTAATTAGAAATCATTTCTAAGAAATTTTAAATCACTTTCAGTTAGCTATCGAACTTGAACAATTAAAATTGAGCGATTGCTGGGGCCCATACGCGAAGTTAGGAATTTATTGTTTAGATAACAGTTGACTAATCAAATTCCTTTTGTCGATATCAGTCTATAAATCAAATATCGCGAGGGAATTTGCGTAACAAATAGATACTAAAAATTTTTATTAGTTGGATATGCGTGTTGTAACAAGACAGCATTTCTAGAACAATTGTAATTTGATAATTCATGCCGAAAAGGTTGCATGTTGAAAGAATATTTATTAGCGCGCTCGCACATACTTATACATATACTCACGAAAGTAAGCAAATTAAATATGCTCGAATTCCAGAGAGTTACTCATATTTTATTTAAATTCTAATCCGGATGTATTAGTTTCCAAATAGTTTTATTTTCAATTTTATTATATAACGATTTATATTCTATGCGATACCGTACATGTGGTATATAGGCAATTTCAGCTTACCTTCTCAACATTTTATTCGGAAAGGTAATGTGAATACATATAAATGTATCGATCAGAAGGTGAACAAGTATATCATTCGGTCAGTTACTAAGACGGGTGTGGTCAGTTCTTTAGAGACCGTTCCGACTAACTAAACTAGAACATTGCTGTTGTGCGTGACAACAAGGAACTATAAAGCAGGAAATCTAAGTTTAGTCCCTAGAAATAACGAGGCCAACTTGTCGGTTAAATTCATTAAAAATATGTGAACATGTATCATTATTCAAACCTACATTTTAAATATTTGCGATACTTTTTGGGTGATTGTTTCCATATTGAAGTGTCATACTGATCTATGTAGCGGAGAAAAGTTTGCAAACTTTGAAATTAGCTGATGCTGTTAAGAAAATAATTATAATTTGTATGAGTTAATATTATTCAAGCAGCTGTTGGTATTTTGGTAACCACCTGTTCCTTCCACAAGTTTTTAATTACTGTTACGTATTGGCTCAGAAATATTTAAATATAATAATAATAATAATAATAATAATAATAATAATAATAATAGTTTATTTCTCATTTACAGTGAAAATGAACTACAAAATCGTGCTTAGCCAATAAAATATAACTTTAAGTTAAATAACTTCTACTGCACTTAAGTAAGACATGATAACTACCTAAAAGGAAAATTTACTGTTTTTTTAATTTTAATTTTATTGCCGCTATTAAATTTTAGAGCTTACAAAAAACTTCTACTAGTTAGTAAAAGTTAGTACAAATTATTTTTTTTTCATTTAAGAAAACAGCAATTAATTACATAACGTTAAGTTACAAATTGCATTTAATGTCGTCTCAAGTTTTGATAGTGGCCTTAAAAGAATCAATTGAATATTCGATTACATTTATTTTGACCTCAGTCAAAGTTGTTACCTGATTTGACTAAAGAACAAACTACTTAAAATTCACAATTTGAAAATGTGTGTCAGAAAATATCGTGTTTACAGGTTTTGTTAGTTTGCAGTCACCTTTTCGACTGGTTTTAAATAATAATTTTGTGTCTACAAAAGAAAATAAATTCTATATAATTATCTCGGTTCTAGTATTATTTAGCTCTTATCGTATTTTTATGCAATTATGTAATATGCAATTTGATTTAATAAGACGATCCAAAACAAAATAAGAAAAACAGAAACTACGATCATCTGGATCTTTAAAACAGCCACTCCAAACTATTCCTACCAAAAACGTTCTGAAAACTACCTTTTCAAAGACTAGGCTTGTTACATAGTTGAACGGAGAACGGGCCGCGATCACTTTGATGTTGCTGATATACAATTGAAAGGATGATCCGCCTGAGAGATTTGTGATACAAACCATAAATCTCACGTAAGTAATTTTCAATAAAGCCGATCTTTCGAAATTATATAATTTTACCTTTTATTTTCAGTAGTAATATAATTGATGGAACGAAAGATGCAATCACAGAAATTATGTAATTCTAAATTCTTTTATTTGCTTCATCTTTGGTTTGGAGGATATGATAATTTAGCTATTGATTTTACATTTTTCTAGTAAAACTACCAAAACATAATTTATGTAGTGCTTATTTGTATCACCAACGGTTTTAACATGTACTTGAGGTACTAATGGCCGAAATTTTTAAAACCATTTCGGTTTACCTGACCTTCCAGTTGAGCGTCTTCTAAAACGTACCCGCTAGGTCACATTTTTAAAAACAGCAAATTCTTAAGGTTTATCATAAATACTGAATGAAACCTAATGAAGCCTTAGATAAATCTATTCTAAGGTTTCTGTTGATATTATCTGATATAAAAATTAACAGAACTTGTGTTCATTCATTCAAATTTGCTGTTGCTGTTTGGTTAAAGGATCATAAAACTTGTCATGGGTCATTTCAGAACATCTTATGAGGAGCAGCTTGTGATTTAGGATTTAGACTAAACAATTATCTAGATTTAAGATCACCTACATTTTATCTTTGTAATCGTCGTTCGCGAAGGAATCTAAGATGTCAGCATTTTTCATTTAAACGTAGCCTACCAGAAAAGAATTTTCTTTACTATCTGCCTCTTTTTTATGGCACATTCTGTAGTTTTGGAAATTAAAGCATGCGAGGTCTGTTGATGAATAAACAGCGTTAGCTTATTTCTTTGTATCTATATAAATAAAGGCCTTACAAACGCAAGTCTGAACGCTTGTAATTCCTAAAGAAATTCAAATCGAGAAAACTGCTATAAAAAAGAAATGCTGGTTATATCACACGAAATGTACCCTATAAGCTTGTCAGTGTTGTTTTGAGACATCCTGCATGAGTAGTCTGTAGCTTTGCCGACTTACACCAAGTTATCTTGATTTTACGTATCAAGTGGTGGGAACTTTTAGTATTTAGAAAAGTGCTATCGGTCGGTAGCCTTTCAAACAACAGCTACTTTCATAATATTTTGGGGTATATGCATCTTTTGCATTCTAGTGGTTTGGGGCCATACTCACAGACACTTAACTAAGAAGGTTTTATTTTAAAACTGATTTCAGTCTGGTTTCTGAAGTTTTCATGGTTATTCTTCTTTCTTTCTGACTAAACAGTCAGTTTAAAAATAAAATTTTTTTAACTGCACAAGAAACTGTGAATGACCTTGAGAGTTTTATATAATACTGCAGTAGCCCTTTGTGTAGAACATTTACACGTGTCTATACATTAGAAGACTTAACATATACAGACTGTGCATTATAACCGGTACACTAAAGGTCTATTTTTTTTTAATTACAAATTCTCAGATGACCAGGTAAAACTAGAAGCCGAAATCAGTTGACGTACTCAAGTCGGCTATGGACCACGTCGTCGAGCTACAGACACTAATCCGAAAACATGAAGGCATGACCGAAGAACAAGATCTGTTGTGGTTACACCGTAACCTCCTGCCGGAATGATAGTCGAAATTATCCGGACTTCATTCGCGCGGTATGGGAATACGATGGGCTCCTTCAAGAACTTAAATTAAAGCATGTGGTCTCGGCTCCGCGGCCCCAAGAATCCGCTACGGCCCTAGTCGAACCTCACCAGGCCGATTTTGAAGTCAGCCAGTCGTCCAAAACACGGAACCAAGCGCGGCCAAAGCGTACCCAACGCTCCCAACCGCGGGCCATCCAAAACATTCAGACCGGTACCGCGACCGGAACAAGTACCGGATCACCATAATCAAGACCGAGGGCTGTTTGTTGGAGATGCGACCGAAGCAGACATTATCGTACCGTGTGCCAGAAACAAGCGATCCTATTCTGTTCCCGTCGCGGGACAAACGGTACTATGTCCAGCGGTTGTATCTGCTAGCAGTCCAGAGGACCTCAAGTCTGCTCTCCACCCGCCGCCTCTTGGGTATTGGATACCCGACCGTTCATCCAAGGGGGCATTCAAGGACGCCAATTTAGGGCGCTAGTAGACACCGGTTCCCTTGTAACCTTCGTAGGGAACAAGATTGCTAGCCTACTGGAGGACTACCGCCAACGCTCTAAATACTAGAGTGTCACCGTGATCGATTGGCAGTCAGTCCAGATCTGTGCCATCGATGGAAAAGATGGTCTTTAAGGATTTCTACCGCCGATCAAAAAAAGCGTCACATATTTTGGATATAACAAATGTTAAACAGCTTACTGCTACTGTTTGCATTGTAAGCATACATATAAACCCAGTAGAAGTCTCAATTACACATAAATAGATTACATCCAAATACAAACAAGGGAAAATCAACATGTAGTTTAAAATATGAAAGGAATAGGTAAGTAGGATATAAAACATATGGTGAGGTTTGTCCAATCGGTTCACAATCATACAAAGATGGTGAGTGTGTTCTCGTATTTTCGTAGTCAAAATTACAAATCAAGTATTTTGGACAAAAATAATATTAAAAAAGGTCAGTAGGACTATAAACTAAAAAAGCTAGATAACGAATTAAGGATTTAGAAAGAAAAATCTACTTAATACCTTTAATAGCAATGCAAAGAAGAACTCAAAAGTGATGTAGTCAAATATAATCACATTACATTTTAATATTAAATCTAGTAATCTAGTTATAAAAATTTAGTTACTGGGACAACATTGTAAATGTATTTAGTACTTATTTTATTTTATCTTACATTTTTCGGTTAATGCCGACGATCGTTTAGTATAGTGAAAACATTCAAGATAAACTGCAAGCAAATCAATTCTTGCGTAAACAAGCTTTAGCTTCAACCATCAAACCAGTGTGAACTCATATCATTCCAACATTGTGGATTAATTAAGAAAAGTTATTCATTCATATTTGTGAATATTGTAACGCGCGACCATTCGAAAGTACCAGAGAAGTCTCGAACTGTCCAGTCGTTCCGACCGTCGAATGTGTGAGAAAAGACGCGAACCTTCTAGGCTCATCGAGAGGAACAAGGAAACGATATATATACTCCAACGGGAGGAGAGCCACCAGTCTGCTCTCACTAGGGTTTTTCCGAGGTTTCCCTTAGTGGTGAAGGCAAATGCCGGAGCAGTACTTTCCTCGGCCCCTGTCCTCATCCCTACCCACATATCCTCCTCCTCCTACAACGACGACCAGGACCGACATCTCCGCCGCCAGGAGCGAAGACCGACGACCACCGACGCCGCCGCCGCCGGCTAGTAGACCGTCACCGACTTCAAGGACGAAGACATTCCGACATCCGTGGCTGCGCCTCGCCCTTCACCTCGCCTCTGCTGCCCCCTCGGCCACCAGCACTTCAGTTTACATCATTTCCGACCTTCAGCCAAGGAGCGACGGCTGCGTCTGCCTACAACAGCGTTCACCACCAACATCAAAACCATATCCATCGGGGCCGAAAAGGCGTATTGATGCCTGCAGTGGCCTCTGCTGCTGCTCCGCAGCAGCAGGAAGAATTATGACATGACATGAGCCACCAGTTACGCAGTTGGTTCTACATTGAATATGCTCGTAGTTACGAACGAAATAAATGTGTAATTAGTGATATAAATAAATTATTCTGTACATACAGATATAAATAAATTGAGTAAAAATAAATATTAGAAATAAATTGTAACAGACTTAGTTTAAATAAATATTAAAAATAAATAAACGTTTTATTAAATACGCTACAATATAATAACTGATTTAGAGATTAGTTTCCCTGTTTTTACAAATCATGATATCCAACTGTATGTAACTAACTCCAATTCGACATTATTCTTCAATTAAACACATAGACAAATCACAAAAGTTTGATATTTTATCTTTGCATTTGGCATATTGTGTTATCATTAATATCAGAGATACTTTAATTCATAAACCTAGAGTAAGACCTCTTTCTAGTTTAACTGATAGATGAAAGTGGTTGTATATTAATTCTACATCGTGTTTGTTAAATGGTTTGGCATTTAAAGGATCCTGTTTAGAATTTATGCAGGAAATAATTAAGTGTTCAACAGAATTCAATTTTAATAACAATTTTATTAAAGAATTTAATTTGCGGGAGTGGTCAGAAAGTACAGACTGGGGCAACAAAATGATCAGGAAGATAGACTAATTGAGTTTTGAAAAGAAAAAAAGTTTTTTGTGATGAACACTATGTTCAAAAATCATAAAAGGAGACTGTGTACCTGGAAAGCAGCTGGCGATGCATATAGGAGGCAGATCGATTTCCTTCTAAAACGGTATAGGAACAGTTTAAAGCAAGGTTGTGATATCCAGGGGCGGATATTTACATCGAGCATCTGCTGTTAGTAGCAGAGGTAGAGATAAGACTGAAGAGAATAAAGGAGGCAGCTACCAGGAAGAAATGGGATTTGGAAAAGTTAAAAGAGTTAAATAAAGTGGAAACAGGAAAAGAAATTGAAAAATAAATGAAAGATTCAGTTAAGGACACTGCCTCGGAAAATGCAGAAGAAAGGTGGAGCAGGATAAAGACGGGTATAGAAAATGTTAGTAAGGAAATGATTGGCTATTCAAAGGAAAGGAATATAATGGACTACATTCGAAATGGAGAGGGAAAAGTTTAAAAACCAAAATGCAGAGAAAGAAAGGAGGTGTTACAGGAAAGCTAACAACGAGCTCGGAAAGATTACAAACAAGGCGACGAATGATTGGTTTGAGAAAGAATGCAAGGAAATACAGGAGCTGCAAAGACCTGGGAGGTATGACATTCTCTATAATAGGGGTTAGATCTATTAGCTGGGACGGAAGGAAGAAAAATTTTGGGAATAGAAATAAAGCAGATGTAGAGAGCAAAAGAGGAAGTTTTACCAAAGACCAAAGAAGGTGTGCTAGGAAGATGGAAAGAATACATGGAAGATCTATATGAAGCCAGAGGAAAACCGCAAGAACTGGAAACAGAAAGAGGGGTAGAAGTAAGGGAGGATAATATGAGAGAAGGAATTTTAGAAACAAATGTGGTGGCGGCAATAGAAGAAATGAAAGAAGCAGCTCTGCGATATGATTTACAAGAGTGGACAATGACTAAGAGATTTTCTTCGGTCGGAAATGCTTCCCCTACCCAAGAAGAAGAATACAAAGAATTGCGAAAAACACCGCACTATAAGTCTAACCACATAAGAGGGTGCTAAATAAAAGGCTAACTAGAAAAATGGAAGATAACGTAGCAGAAGAGCAGTATGGATTTAGAAAAGAGTTGAGCACAAGAGATGCAATAGGTGTAGTACGTAGGATTGGAGAGAGATATCTTGAGAAGGGAAGAAGACTGAGCATATGTTTTGCTGATCTCGAAAAGGCTGGGAAAAGCTGATGAGGATATTAAAAGAAAAAGGGGTGGATTGAAGAGAACGAAGGCTCATAGCAAGTTTGTATTTAAATCAGGAAGCTGAGAGATAAAAGAACGGGTTAGTTCAACATCGGAAGAGGGATGCCCATTGTGCCCATGCTCTTTAAGATATAATTATGTAGAATAACATATAGTAGAGCGTTGCTCGGAAAAGAAAAAAGAGGTGAAAGTGAGAGGGTGAAGAATAGTAAGTATAAGGTTTGTGGATGACATGATATTGCTTGCCAAAACCACGAAAAAGCAATTTCCAATATCTGCATGATATGAGAGATGAGTTCAAGTTGAGGCCAAATGTAAAGAGAACGAAGGTAAAGAGAGACGGGTGAAGCATTGAGCCAGTGGACAGGTATAAGTATTTGGGTACAGAACTAACAAGTTGGAGAAGTGAGAATGAGACAAACAAAGATTGCAATGGGAATGGAAGCTGTTTTGAAGAAATAGAGAGTCATGACAAATAAAGTCGATTTAGATCTAAGGAAAAGTTGCTGAAGTATTTTGTATGAAGTGTGTTTCTGTTCGGGAGTGAGACGTGGAGACAACTGAAGAAAGGCAAAGGAAGGATTGCTGCTTTTGAGTTGTGGTTGTAGAGAAGACTATTAGGCGTTAAATTTACAGATTGGATAAGAAATGAACAAGTTTTGGAAAGCGTAGGGGAACTATTGGATTTTGTAGACAAAAGGAAAAAGAACTGGATAGAACATGTACTGAGGGAGGATTGCCTAAAGAAAGACGATGTCTTAGAAAATGTTGTTGCAGAAAAAAGAAGAAGAGGAAGGAGAAGGTTTAAGATGACGGACGATCTGAAAGAGAAAGGAGAGAGAGATATGTTGTGGAGATTTTTCTAAATTGTTGAGATTTTTAGTTAATGAGTTTGGGGACGTTCAGAACAATGCTAGACTTCTTCTTAGACTTGAAGCTCATAATGCCTATCTAGCATAATGTTTCCAATTAAAGCTATTAGTTATTATTAATTGCTCTGAGACGCTGTCAGGTCCTTGAGTAGTGTCAATAGCAGTACCTTTTATAGCATCTGAAATGTTTCTTTCAGAGAAATTAAAATTTTTTGTAGGATTTTCATTTCCGAAAATATCTAACTTATCATTATTATAGTACCTTCAAATATGTTTTTGTAGTAATCTTATATTTGTTTTATATTCAATTTACAATTTTCAGATGAAGATGTCTTAAATATACTAATACCGTAGAAAGTAGTAGAGATTATTTTCGAGCTGGTCTTTATTAGACATTAAAATAGCATTTTCGCGTGTTATGCTATCTTTATTTAATACAGAACATACTAATAACTAATGTAATTTAGTAAATGTTTTTGCTGGAAAATAAACATTTTGACCAACCAAAAAAATATTCACTTTATTCAGTCAAATCAAAAATAAAAAGAAATATAAACGAAATGATTTCTTATCGAATTTTATTATTTCATTTTCGAACTTTCTAAATTCAACTTTTTTTTTAAAATTAGAGAAATTTTAAAAATTTCTAGATAAAATAAATTGTTTCTAATGATTTCAATTATTTTGTAATTTATTGTAATTACAACTGCACATCTATGTAGTATCAGCGAATTAGAATGTTTTATGGCCTCCATTACGAGTAATTTTTGCAAAGTTTACAATTTTTTACATATCCTAAATTACATATATAAATAAAATATAAATCACGAAACTAATTTATACATATGTAGGTTAATTATTGGCGCAAGTAGGATATTATTTTTTAAACAATAAAACAAATCTCTTTTCTTTGCAAAAAAGAAGAAAGAAAATTAACTTTCAAAATTACTCCTTTTTATTTATTTACAAGTTCTATTTATTTCGTTAAAAAATTATAATGGCACACCACTCTGGTGATTCATAACTAATTAATTTTTTCTTCTACATTATGCAGTTAGAAGTTTTCGAGTCGTTTAACTATTTGTTGTATTATACTACTAATATGTATACATGGTAATAAACCCGCTATTACGCAAGTTCTCTAACTGTGGCATTTTTGCAAAACCAAAATTCCTTTCTAATAACCTCGAAACGACACGTTAAAAAACGTTATGTCCTTGTTACACGTTCTGTTCTCCTTACAAAATATCCAAAACAAGCATATGATGTAGTCGAAAATAAAATCAAAATATAAAATTTACTTAATTAAGGTTTTGTTTAATTGCGCCATTAGTTTTGGTGTTTTAATAGAAATTGTGTCTGCTGCTGTTGTGTTGTATATATTATTTACACATAATGAGTGAGTTTATCAGGAAATCAGTGTGCTTGAGCCACGTAATGTTGCACAGTCCTGAAAATATTACAACACTTTGTATAAAACGAACGACCGACTCTGCCGAATGAATTGTATTTTTTACACCATTCATTCTTCTCTTCACTACCATGTAATGTTGCAGCAACAAACGTGCAGTATTTCTTCTTGTTATTGTTAACTAAAACGGCATTATTACTCGTAAAACAAAAAAAATGTATACATGCAGAGAAGAGCATTCACCTAACCTTTTCCACGTTTAGTATATCGCAACATTATAAGCACACATATTTATGAGGATTCGATCAAAAACTGTTTGTCTTTACTTTCTAAACCCTACCTATTATGGGTAATTTTAATTTTTACGTTTAACAATTAAGTTGTATACACGCCAAGTGAATTTAATATTAAAATATGGAGAAATTGCATGGAAAATAAGATTATTGTTGCTGATTTTAGTATTTATGTAGATTTGCACAGAGAAATTCTAATTAAATGTAAAATAATTGCTATATCAATTTTCTTAATCTACAAATTAAAGTGGTGTGTAGGAAGCTGAAAAATAAATAAAACAAAAGATTTTAGATAGTTTTGACCTTAGATAATTTATCTAAATTGTTATTGAGTGATGTAATGAATGTGAGAATGAAAAGTTGAGGTGGTCATTTGGGATGCGAATTTAAAAAATTAAATTTCAAATTTTTATAATTGTTATGAAGAAATATCTCTTGCATCTTTAGATTGTTTGAGATGCATTTAGCCACTTAAAGTCGGCAGCAACGTATATGTATGCGAGTTCACAGTTACTTTGGTACTAATTCGAAATGCTGTAGTAATATCAAAATTAGGATGTCTAACAGTTTACAATCAGACTCGAATAATTTAGTTTTCATTCTGGCAAACTGTGTCCATATTACCTAACTGAGAAGCACGTATAATCTCTTACATCAATTCCGTATATCATTTTCTTTTCTCCTTGCTAATTTACCAAGATTTCCATTAAATCACATTTTGGTTTCATTTCTCATTTGCAATTTATAAAAAAAGTATTACAATGTGCAGAAGAAGATCATGACGACTATTATCTGATCATTAACTCTTCGTTTTTCATACATTTACTAGAGAGAATATCAAACAGAAAACTTATGTATCACGTAGTTTATTCACAAGCACTTTAAGGGTATGCTTCTAGAAAGGCTTTACAAAAAAACAGAAATGCCAGTTGAAATACAAAGTACTAACCACATCAAAAAAACTGTTGCCACTTTCATTATTATCTGATGAACATTTTTAAAAAGGCAACTTAATATTATAAGTATATCATCACCAACCAATGTACCAAGTGTCACTACAATTAACAGAAACCTAAAAAGGTTCAGAGAAGAATGAGGTGAGACAAAACAAATCTTCTAACGATACAGACACCAGGAAAAAGATACAAGATATCGACTATAAGTGTTACTTCTACAAGAAAATCTTTCTAGTGTCAGATGAAGCCTGCTGACACTACTTAAAGGACTGGGTTTACATTTTGAGTTGAATAATACCACGCTGAAGCCAACGGCATAAATTTTAATTTTGAAACAGTTTCAATTTACCTTCAAATTGTTGCTCAACGTTGTAATCAGTACCGAAAGACGACCTGCCGCAAATATTTCTACTTTTTAGGATCTCTACTATTATACGTAGTGCTATTAGTTTTAAGAAAGAGAAAGTTAACCGTTAACACATAATTGTCCCCCAATCGATATTTACAGGACCAACGAAAGTGGACGTTATACAGTTCATAATTCGACTAAAATCATTGTTCAGTAAATAGGTAAAGTTGCTAATGCAGAGAAAAGGATGATGCTGTTTCGGCGCTGGAATTGACTGTATACTGTCATTTTTACTTTTTCTCTTAAAACGAAAGATGCACCGCTTGAAGTAAGAAGTGTAGTTGGTCATAATGACTAGAGCAACTTTGATATCTTTTGTGACTAGATACATTTCATCAAACATAGCAAAATGTCTAAGAACAATCGAGTCTGTGCAATACTTGAAAGCTACTTATCCTTATCAGTTAGTAACACTTGAAATCTTCACACAACTTAGTCATTAGTATTGGTTTGTTCCGCCCAATGAAAGCTCCCTTTAATAACCAATGAGAATAGATCCCGAAAACGAATTTTCATTCATAAATTAACAAAAAAATAACATCAGAAAGTACTAACGCTTGCAGAAATGCCAACTTGGCTTTAAAGGAGTAACAAGTCAAGAATTTTCCCAATCCAATCAGGAACTCTTATTTTTTTCCTTTTTAGTCGTGCCAAAGGGAATGTACGATTGCTCAATGGAAACACGTTTGATCAGGGTATCGATGGCTTCGTCGCCATGGTAAAGGAATTCATTTGAGTTTTTGTTTGTTTAAATACTAATTACGCATTGGTCAAAAATATTTGCATTTGGCTCTTCTCTAAGCATTATTACTGACTTACAAAGTGACATCCATGATCAAAAATCCGTTCAAAAATAATCTGCGTGCTGTTATTTAGTTTTTGGCAGCCGAAGGTCGTCATCCAATGGCATTATACGATAATGAAAGCTATATATAATGACTACAGTTATTCTCATCGGCAGTGGTTGAATTGTGCAGAAAATTTCGACAAGGAAGAGAATCTACTCAAGATTTGGCCCGTCCTGGACCTGCACGTGTTCTGCATCAGATGAAAATGTGAGATAGCTGGAGGCTGCTTTACGCGCAAATGGGAGTATCAAAGTTAGAGAACTTTCTCAGATATGTGGAGTATCAGCGTGGGGACTGGTTATCACAAAGTTGCTGCTCAGTGGATTCCACGACTGCTTACTGATGAACAGAAGAATTTTCATTCGGCCTTATCATTACATCATTGGATGCGCTATCAACAACAAGGCAATACCTTTTTACGCCAAATTATTGCCGGTGATGAGTCTTGGTGTTATCACTACGGACCAAAATCTAAACGTCAGAGTATGCAGTGAAACCATCCACAACCTCCGAAGGCAAAAAAATGTCGGTCTCAACCTTCAGCAGGAAAAGTAATGGTAGCCGTATTTCTTTAGTACGAGGGTGTGCTGTGTTTGAATTTTAAATAACCTGGTCTTAACATTAACGCTAAGCGATATTCAGATATCTTAAAACGCTTACATCTCAGCATCAAGATTAAACGTTTCGGAAAGCTCACAAGTGGTGTCATTCTTCTGCATGATAATGTTCGACCCCATGTGGCCCATATAGTTCAAGATTTGTTTGGGCGTATGAAATGGGAAGTTTTAGAAGTCCCGACTTGTGACCGCGTGATTTTCATGTTTGGCTCATTAAGACAGTTACTGAAAGGGCGGCGGTTCAATTCGAACGCAGAGGTAAAGAATGGTTCCGCAAGCAACCGAAAATATTTTATCAGTAGGGTGTTTATAGATTGGTTAGAAAATGGGATTCATACTTTACTTTCAATGGAGATTTCTTTTGAATTTGTTGAATAAAAAATGTCTTACGGCTTCTGAACGTGTTTCCATTGAACAATCCTCGTATATGGCAAATATATTTACTACCACTAATAACTAAAGTCACTATTTTGGAAAAAGTTTATAATCGCACGTCTTTCACTAGATTCCTAGCACAAGAAAATGGCCCCATCATAATAATTCAAGAAATATTATCCAATGCAAATTTCTGCAGAGCCTTCAGAAGATGTAAAAGCTTCTCTCCAGTCTCATGTAGATGCGTCGGTGGAGTTTGAGCTTGTCCGAAGCGATTAATTAATTAAATAGAAGTGAACTAGTCTGTTTTCCCAAAGCGTGCTGCCAATAATCCCGTGAACTAGAGACGGCTGAGGTGATGGAGTGTAAAGAAAAATTGAAAACAAACGAAAGAGCAGGGCTTTTTCGGATGGCAACATACCAATGGATATTGCCAAACACGCCAGGAGCCTATAACAACTCCCGAAAGCACCCGCAGATTCTGAACTAGTAATAATGGGTTTACTTTCATAACGGGAAATGATAGAATGTTGGTTTATATGGGCGAGATGGATTATTATTTGAGCTTGTTTGAATTAGTTGGAATAACGATAAGCTACGAGGCTAGAATCGAGAATATCTTTGAGATCAATGGAGAGATTCGTAATATTCTGGATATTTCACCTTGAATCAGAGTTTCAAGGCACGCATTCATCAAAGATACGGTTGCAAATTACAAAATAATTATCTGGCAGGTGTTTCTTCTCTTACTTCGGAGCTAATCGAAAAAATTACAGGGGATGGTTGTGAAACAGGTAAAATTGTAGTTAAATACAGGTCGGATGAAAGGGGTGGCAGCCCGAAATGCCACCGCAAATTCTGAAAAGCAAGCCGCCATGCTGATGTACTACGTTCAATTGTTCATAGAGCACCACAACTCCTATCAATTATAATGGATTGGGTGATATTTAACCGAGCACTATAGAGTTCAAGATCCAAGCGTATATTGTCAAGCTTAAGCCTTGGAGTTGTAAAATTATCATGGGGAAACAGAGTAGTTTGGGTTTTGACCGAATTAGGCTTAACTCTACAACGTCGGAAGAGGATCTTGGAGCTAATGACGAGGGTCGGAGGCAACACTCAGGGAGCAGTGTTTACAAACTGGATCATATGAGCACTTGGATCTAGTGTGAAAGATTTCACGGAAATAAAAAGGAAGAGAATTGAAGATACAGTTGATCCTTGGAGAACTTCAGCAACAAGAGTGACAACTCTTAAAAGAGTTTGTTTTTATTGGATCTGGAAACGATCATAGCACGTAAAACAAGGTTTTTCTTCATCAAAAACCGCGGGATTTATTTTTGTATGCCAAACGATTCACGTGACTGAATATATTTTCATGGTAGCCTTGTCATGGTTGCCATATTACTACAACTCTGGGCTTCTTATAAAACAAAGAAAACTCTTTCGTTTTAGACACTTCTCTTTTCTGAACTAAACACTACTTAAGATTCTTACTGTCTGATTAGAAATGCTGTCTCAAGATTGATTTTTACATTTTAGAGTTTAAATTTCTAACGTTCTACCTATATTAAAATAATCCTTAGAGGTATTATAACACTTTTAGGGAATTTGGAAATATAAATTTCAAAATACGTCTTGTGTCTTGTAACACATCTTGTCATAAAAGCACCTTAAGACTATAAATTTCAACTGAATCGTTTTATTATTATCATAAAAATCTGTGTATGGTATGCAGTTCAGACAAAACAGAATACAAAAACTACAATGGTATGTCGCTTAAACTGTAGTAAATTGAAATGAGAGAGAAGCAAGGACAGAACAGACAAACGCAAATTTTTATATTAAAAATCAAATTAATAAAAAGAGAAACCGTTACGATCTTTAATTAAAGTAAGGTTAGAGCAAATCTTGATTTTCAGCGACTGGCTGACGTTATGATGTTTTGGGCATTCTTCTAAAATTCGGCAGAAATCAATAATATAGCTATTTGACACAATAAAACCTGTAATTGGAAGGTTATGAACTCACTTTACTTCCATTTTAAATTCTTATTTGGACAGTCTACGTGTAATTCAAATCTAATTACAATTTAAATTAAATCAGTATAGATCTTTTTATATGCATTTATGTTGCCATATATGGATTCTTTCAATTTAACAAACAACAAGATTCTAGTGCAAGGTCACATTGTACACCTCTATCGAGAATGGTGACTTGTCGATTCCTATTGAGTGGAATGATCAAGATTCAATGAGCATCAAAAACCTAAAGGTATAATTAAAATTATTTTTGTTATGGTAAACTGCCTAAAATTACAAAAATAAATTTAAAAACTTTTTTTTATCTATCTTTTAGGGAACAGTTTTGCACGAGTCAACATGCGATATTCAGATAGATTCAGAGCCTACCCAGACTCGAACTCGGTATCTCTTAGTTGGTAGTCGTTTCAGTCACTAACTGAGTTAACGGCTGTTGCTGATATACAGTTAAGATACAGGGTGTCTCATCACATACATTCGATATTTTACTAATGCCTAATTTAGGTGATTTCAAGTCGAAAATAAAAAGGAGCCATTTTGGCTATCCTTGATTGAAGGTGTCCTAACCTAGTCTTGTGCCAAAAGTCTACGTCGACAATGTTTTGTCAATTTAAACCACCGTGTGTGCTAACTGCGCATGCAACGGCGTGTTCAATTTAAATTGATGGAATCTTGTCGATGTAGACTTCTTCCCAAAAGACCGAAGAATCACTCGCAAAACGATCAGATTCCCGCTTATAATCCTAACTAACAAAATGAGGAAAAGATGTTTCTTGAGAACTATTAAATTATAATTTACGTGTTGTGAATACGCCATCTTGTCATTAATGTATTATGACAAACAGATTTTTTAATTTTAGCTTTAGATAATAGTACATAAATATAATTATATGGCGGTTGCATGTAAGGAACTAGTACTTAAGGTTAAAATGCTTTCACTTGATATCTATAAAAATGATTAGTGATTAGATGATTACAATTACTGTTGCTACAGCCAAGTACTACTATGTAATTTACAATTTTAATAATCGGGTCACTCTTTTACAAAGTATACATTTGTACTCGAAAAAACTCTTTTTTGTTTTGGTTTAAAGAAAAGAATTTCTTAGTAAATCGTTAGCATGATCCTATTGTGCATTGAAGTAATACATCATTATCTAATTTAAATATGAAAAAGGCGAAACTTTTCCCTCTAATCTCCTGAGATGTAACGTTACTCATTTTAGTAGCTTTCATTGAACGGGAATTTCAAGCCGTTATATGCGGTTTTTATTATAATCTCTAGCATGTTTTAATTTCAAAAGAATGAAACAAGACAAAAATGAAATTGCGTGACATGATTTTCGTATAACTATATATAGACTGTCGTTGCTAAGTAATAATTAATTTATTCTTTGTGGTTAACGCCTTTAATACCTTGAAGTAACGGATCTGAAAACAACCACAAAAGTAGTTTAGTGGTTATAACAGGTATACTGTAAATCCATTTGAATTAATAGATTGTTTATGGGAACCATTCAAATGTTCTACAAGTTTGCTTCAAATTTCCCACTTTCATTAAATGAAATATTCACTTCTATTTTTAGCTGAAGTATCAGATACGAGTATCTTGGTATTTATTACAATTATTTTCTAGAATCTAAGACAGTCGTGCCTTCGATCTTTTTAGAAAAAATTCAGATGCATTAGTAAGCTGCATACAACACGCTAAACCCATTTAGAAAATATTTCATCACTAAAGTTTCTAACAATTATTTTTATTTTAATCGAGGTCAGTTATTTCTAGCACGTTTCTGCAGTAGATACTGAAACGTGCACATTCAATTAAAAAAATAATACTAACCTAAGAAAAAAACAAACAAAACGAAATACTTAAGACAATTCGTTTTCCTAACGAATTGTGAAAACCCCGATTGTTACGAAAACTGAATGAACAAAGAAAAAATTTGTTTTGATTGTTTCACATCTATGAATCATTTATATGTATGCAGACACAGACTTCCCTGAACAATATATTTCTAACTGTCCAGACACATCACTTTTAAAACAATAAGACTTAAAAGATCTTTTAGCCGGTGTAATTAAGGTTATTGCTCATAGTGGGTGAGATACTCCGCATAAAAAAATGCAAATTCAATGCAGCAACTATTGATTCTGTAAGTACTTGAATGCTCCTCCGTGATTCATTACTGCATCGATGACCTTTTAGGAAGCAGAAGTTTCGTGACGAATGGGTTCACATTTAATCTGATTAAATCTTATGAGAGTATACCCTTCGATGACTGCAGCCAGAGAAAAGCAATCTATTTACGACATAAAGGAAGTTTTAAAGCTTAAAACTAACCGATTCTTTTCAAAGGAAGTTAAAGTCGAACGTAAAAGCAATTTTTCAAAGTGTTTGCGGATAACGATAATTAAATCTGTTTTATCCACTCTATAATCGTAAGAAGGCGAATATCTTGGAAATGAATATAAATTAGTTATGAATAAATTATGTATAGTTTAAAACAGAGATGACACTTTCTTCGCAGTTAATACATTCATTTGTTGCATAGTAACTAATAATATTGGAAGACGTTTCCATGCTAAATAACCTTCTAGATAATGGGTTTGCAACACCTATACATATGTCATTAACTTCTACTGAAAATAAATAAAATTGCCTTTCACACTATCATCTGATTTAACTTTTAGTTACATCTTTGTTGAGAAAAGCAATAAAGAACAATCAAGAGCACCTTGTATATTTAGGTACCTTGTGTGTCTCCCATGTTAGGGTTCACAATCTCAGGTTTAACATAACATAATGTGCTCTAAATGAAGGAATATGCGGAAATGTTTGTTTTGTTTCTTCAAACAATGGCATTATTCTCTGAATAATTAAGAAGTTATTCTCTATCTAGGAAAATTCAAAAGTAAACCTTTCAGACACCCCTTGTAGCATCAAAGAATTGAAGTTTTATTTATTTATTTATTTTTCTACCTGCAAATCATCTTCAACATTTCGCAACAGTCTTTGCAGATTCATCTCCTGGTTCTCCTTTTTGGTGTTTGCGGCCAATTGTTTCTGAGCCGAATGAAAAAAGTTTATTTCTTGGTTTCTTGCATATTTAATCGTTGTAGTTTTTGATTTTATAGCAAATTATCCCGGAGGGTAAGAGCCTTTTCTAGTCCATATTACTGAATTGTAAACCAATGTTTGAAATAATATTAGAAAAAAACTTGACTTTCTTTATGAGCTAGTTGGAAGAAAATAAATTCGCTTGCTGTAGCAGATTATCACTTGGGTATCCCACAAGACGACCACAAAAACCTAAGACAGTCGGTATAACTTTGAGTGTTAAATGGACTATATGGATATATTTTCCTAAACTCGAGTAATTAACAAGTAATTATTTTCAAATTGTTTTAAATTACATTAAATTAGTTCAAGGTTACTGAAAGTTTTTTTTTTAAATACCACACATTTAAAATTTATTTTCAATAACTTTAAAAATAGAAAAGGTGTAAGACAGAAACTACTGATACATTTATTTGAGATCTCGCTTAAATCTTTATTGATCAAAATTTAACTTTAAACAGAACAATTAACTATTAGGCTTGGAACATGATTGATTGCAGTTTGATTACTGATAGGTAATATTTATTAGCTTAAATTGTGATATGAAATATTCATTCAGGACTTCCTAAATTCGCAAATTGGTATTTAATCCTTTCTCGATATTTGCATCTTTACAAGTAGGAGAAGTTTGATTATCATATTTATTGCTTTATTATGTTTTGGTCTTTACAAATCGTTTATTTCTACTAAAGCTTTTTGGCGTATTTACACATTCATTGTTGGTTGCTGTATATGATAATTGCACTGTTTTGGGCTGCTGACTGATTAAAGATTTACGTTTTCTTTTTAGATAAAGGTTGTGCATGGTTGTTACTCAACTAATATTTAAGTCTTACTGTCTACACTACGCTTGTTGCGCTCTTTATCCCGTCCCATCTCACCTACTGATAAGCTAGTCAGAGTATATCCAATTTCTCATCCCTAAAGGAACGGGAAATTGGTTACACCGTCTCATAAAAACAGAGCCGATAGGATCATCGACAATTTTGTTTTATTTTTGACGCCTATACCAAATTTCTAGAACGGCTGGTCGTATCGAGATAAACCTTGATTGTTAGCAGTGGTTTACACCTCTGAGTTGTAAGCCTCTGAGTTTTAAGCCTCTACTTGATACATATCCGCATTTAGTTCTCCCAAGAAGGATGATACAGCGCAAAGTCCGACCCAAGTGATTTATGGAAGAATGCAGAACTTTTTGCGAATGTTATTGGTGAACAATGCCCGACTTTTGCCGTATTTAGCTTCTCTAAGAAGTTTGATAAAGCGCACAGTTCGCTCCATGTCCGGATTTAGATATTTCCAGTAGGTTAATGGGGGAGGGCACAGTTGGAGCTACATTCGTTCATAGCTCTTCGGAGAAGACTGATAAAGAGCAAAGCCCGACTTAGGGTTACAACAAGTGGTCTGTTGGAAGACGCAGCCGGACCCATAACCATATATAGTTTTCTAAAGAAGGTTAATGGAGAGCGCAGTGAAATCCGTTTTGATATATAAATGATCCCATTCAAAATTCATTTCTACTCCAAAAAGGTTAAAAGGAAGAGAAACGCATTTAACGACTTTATGTCACCGTATGTTGCTTGTGGGAGGACCCAGCCCGACTCGTGTTGGTAAGTATTTATAGTTTCCCTAAAAAGTTTAATCGATAACACATGCTGATCTGTGTTCGTATCTAATGAAGGGTTTTTTCAAGGAGATTACTGGATTATAATGCCCGATATTGGGTCGCCACAAGTAGCTCGTGGATGAGCGCAGCACGACCCGTATTTAACTCGTCTCAGAGCGCAGCTTGATTTGTATTCGTTTCTAGCTTTTTAAAGGTGTGATCTTTTTTGAAACAAAAGTAATTCCACTTGGTGGCCGCTTCATGCGCAAGTACTGATATCTACTCTACAAAAGATGCAAAGAAGAAAAGCGCTTTAGCACAATGACTTTTGAATGTAGCTCTTTTCTTCATCCCTACCTGCATTCATTATTTTTTTTAAAGGCTAGAGGATGGTAAAGCCTGACCTACAGCCACGGCAGCTGATAGCACATCTACAAGATCTCTTGATCTATATTTCTTATACATCAATGTTCTGAGAGCAAGTTGTATATTAGAAATAAAGGATCTCGGCGTTGTATCTGGAATAATTCCATATGCAAGACAGTTGAGTTTCGTCTTTAGTTTTGATTGGTCTCCTTTCTTTTTGATGTAATGATAATTGGAGGAAGTAATTCCAATATCAATGTCATCATCAATCGGTTGCGTTGTTCTTGTTGGCCTTTCTTTCTGGCTTCATACCACAGGTCCGATAAGATGAAATAGTCTGTGTTTCGAAAGCATATCGTGTTTTTATTTGTGCTGATTTACTTTTCCAATGAAAAACAAATCTTCACCGTACCTTTCGAACAGTCTTTACTGTATCGTCTCGATTTTGGGATGTATCTATCGTAGTTCTTCAGAATGTCGTCGAGTGAAAATTGACATTTTTTTCATTTTCTTCCAAATGGTCACAAATGAAATTCACGCAGGCAAAGACCTCATTACTTTTTGTCGTTCACTGCTGCTATGTGTTGCAGTTTTGAAAAACCTTTACGCACAACCTACCGTCGGCAGCAATAAGATCTTCACAATGTGTCCAACTCAAAATTTTACTTGAATCCCTCATTCATCATTTCGTTTTGTCACCATTTCTATTATTGATTTTAAAAAAGTGTTTGTGGTAACTTCACGAACATTTCTTTTTGAAATCGGTGTCTTCACTTTTTTTTCATGTAATCCTGTGATGCGTTTTCCCTACAAAATAAATATTTTGTTTTAAATTCAAATTTTTGAACTGACGATCGAGAAAAATGGTGCTCATTTTCCACTGCGACTGGTCTAACGTAATGCTCCTTAGAATAAAATTTCCTACACTTTTCAGCAACAACAACAGCGGTAAGGTTTACCAAAACAACATGTTTACCATCTTTTCTTATCTTACTCCTTCTTCTTCACTGTGTTGACACTTACTTTATCTGCAATACTTTCACCGCAACTAAAACACTCCGAGATCGCGCTGGCAAACTGAAGAACGTGACTAGGGAACAGTTAAGGTGTTTTTGGAAATTTGCTCGAAACGATCGGGTTTCAACTCGTGTTTGTTTATTTGACACGAGACGAAATGACCGTTTTTCTAAAAGTGTGCAAAATTGGCGTTTTCTGACGTAGTTTTCCTACAAAACCATTTGATCAAATTGCAACGTGTTGGTACTCAATCGACGCAGTAATAATGGTAATTATGAACTTATCGATTAAACGCTTAGTTTCGGAGGAATTTGAGGAAAAATCGAAAAAAGTGCAAAAATTTTAAAGTTTTTTTAACATTACGGTTGAAGCTCCACTCAAAAACTGTGGCAAACTTAGATTATTTATCAGAGGTCTACTTGAGTAATTAAAACAGTTTCCACAACTCCACTAATTTTTGCAAGGCGGCCCCATTTTTTGGGCTTAATTTTACTTGTCTGTTAAAGGTCTATTTTAAAAATGATCTGCAATACAATATCTCTTTTTATTTCTGAAGGTTCAGACATAATAAGCTTCAACAAATGCCAGACTGTCCAGACGAAGTAATGTTTACGTAATTGTAAATTCATTTTTACAGTTTGTTATGTCTTTGGAAAATGTTTCTAAATGGTAAATCCTTTGGTGTATTAATTTCTATATCTTTGAATTTCTATTACAAATGCTTTTAACCTGCCAAGACGCAATCGATTTATTGTTACCAGCAGGGTAAGAACATTCTGTTCTATCTTGCAAAATAATATTTCCGTTGACCCGATGTGTTAGTATTTTGATTGCCAATCAGAATTCTTTGCGCTTTTGCGACTTAATGGTAGGATCTTGTCTCTTAAATACTCCCAACATTTTTAGTTTCGTCAGTTCTTTCAGTTGCCGAGCAGGCTGTATATTTTGCTGAGTCCTGGAGGCTTGCCTGTTTTAAAAGAGATCCTATATCTCGCGTCTTCTAGAAATCTCTCCAGTGTTTACCAGTGCAGTTATTACTTATTGAATTTAGCCGCAACGAATTCCAACCAGTTTATTATCTTAATCCTCTGGTCTTTAGGATATTATCATTCATAATATTAGCTCCGTTCAAGAAGTTGTTCTTCGGATAATCTTTGATATACATACTGCACACTATAGAAATCTAGATAGTTGCAATTTTTGAATATTTATCTACCGAATATTTTTCATAGACCTTAAGTTAGATTATTATAATGATGCTTACTATCGTTTATTTAGCTGATGTGAAGCCAAAGGAATCTTATTGATGAACTCTGGAGGAATAACCAGGTTTAGATGTTTAGTTCACAAATCCTGCATCAGGAGTTTTCTCATTTCCACCAGGCTGTACAGTCCTGCCAGTAAATTTGTAACAGGGTCCTTTCAACAGTCCAACGTTTAAATCAGTTGTGCGCAAAGCGTATTAAGTTATTAAATTAAAGCTAACAAAGCTCTAACTGTTACAACTGACTGTGTAAGTTCAAAGTCCATATTGATAATTTCGTTTGTTTTCTTTGCAAATTGAACCTCTTTGTATTAGTAGAGTAATTTAGCTTTTAAATAAAACTTTTCAAGATCAGATAAGCAGAAGAGAGCTTTCTAACTCATATTCACGACTTTGTTTATTTGTAAATAATATTTTGCGTTGACTGGACACAAACGAGTTCGTCAGATACCGTGCCTTATTATTTCTAATTTTCATTTAAGTTGCATTTATTAAAGGAGTTAAATTTTCTTGTTTACAATATCTACGTTAGCCTATATTATTGTGGTTAAAGGTTTAAAAATATATCTATCAGCTGCAAACTGCTAGGAATTCAATACTAATGAAATGCAACGAGCTTTGCATGCGTCAAAAGAGAATTCTAGCGTGGAAAGCATCGACGGCCTTAATTAAACACAACTGATTCAAGCAATTCAATAAATGTTATAAATAAGCCCCTTCTTGCTTTAAACATAATTAAAATCGCATTTTCGTATTTCTAAACCCGTCTACCCTTGTTTATGCGGTGCTACTTGCAATTCTATGTTTAAGTTGCTCTATCTTTTCAATTCTGTTTTGGAATGCAGTAGTTTTTAATTGTCCAAATAAAGAATAATTTAGTAGTATTAAATCGGGGGATCTTGGTAGGCTGATACAACTGCCTTCATAAAATTGCTCAAGATATCCTAATATTGCTTGAGCAGTTTGATTAAGTCACTTTTTTTGAATTTCGCCATAACTTTCTTTTCGTAATTGTTTGTAACATGTACGTTTTCAAGAGGTACCAACATTATAATTAAAACTATCAAAATAAGTTTAGTTTTACATATGGAAGTAGTATGTACATATTCCATTAGTTATAACTGTGATTCTAATATTCCAATTAATATACTAACATTTATGAGAAAATGTCAGTGACTGACCTCGATAGGAAATAACTTTTTCCTTTATGTAATTATTGTAAAGAAGAATTTACGGTCATTTGGTTTGAAATATCAATTTTTTAAAAAGGAATAAAATTCGCACTAACGAAATTTTTATTTAATTAAATTAAATAATTTTTTGTGAGGTAATCTGTTTTTCGTATTTTTGAAAACTAAACCGCTAGGAATAATAACTTATTTTTAAATAAGAACCCGGATACATATTTCTTTAATGAATTCCTATTATTTCCTTCATATTTTGAGTTTCGTCAAGGTATAATAGGAATGTAAATCAGTCTATGCATTTATGTAAGCAAGATTTACAGTTCTATTTTCTGACGGTAGAAACTGATTAATTCGAATGTATGCTCTCTAGTACAGCTTTTACAAGCTATAGCTGAAGGTATTATGCAACAACAAGTTCAATTTCTTGCAGAATTTTAATACTAGACAGAATGGTAATGCTTTCGAAACAACTAGCCAGATAAGTTATCGTGCACGCTAAGGTTTAATGATTATTATTACAGGTCAGTATTAAGATAAAATTAATTAGCTATTGAGTTCATTTGTGTTATAGTGACACATTTTTTCAATAAAAGAAATCAAGGATGCCACAAATTGATATTGTGGTAGCAGCATGCAGCGGCAATGCAAGAAGTAGTTTCGGTTCCGTGCACTTTTCTTTTTTCGATTACATATTATACCTACATTTATAACACAAGCCGGTTATCATACAATACCTGCACATATATTTTTTATGGTCTACTTATGGAGCAAGTACGTGGAACAGTAGAAACGTCCCACATAATCACAAACCTCGTAATATCAGTTTAATGTACATACTAAGTACATTCTATTCTCACTTCGTGGTTTTTAAGAAGGAATTTTAATTTACAGAGATTTCTTCATTTTCAACATTTGAAAATTTTTAAGACTTATATGGTTAAGCGAAAACCTGCTTCAAATCGTATATCATTTTAAAAAAACATAAACTGAAGGTCGGCGGGATTTACATTTAAAATTAGAATACACACATTTATATAAGAAGTTTTTCTTTTTATATCTGAAGTGGTTTTAAAGGTTTCATGCAATGGACTGTCATTTCTGGTTTCATAAAATCTTGTGTAGGTACATATAACGTACATTTGTTTTAGTTTTTTTAAATTTGTTTTGTTTTTTACGACAAGCTTTAATTATTTCTGTTCCAATCTAAATTTAAAAATTAGCTGGTATGCCTCTTTTTAAATTTCTTAGGCACTAAAAGTAGCTGTAGTCTTATAAGGTACCTTTCTGTGCCAATTATATATATTAATATGTTTAAAATTTTCATGTTAAATCAGAAAAATTAATATTTAATTGATTCTTTGATATATCACGTATCGACCTTCATAGAATACCACAATTTTGCCAGACTGTTCACACTTGAATCCACAATCTACAAAAAATTTTCTAAAGCAAAAAAATTTAACCAACAATAAAAATTCATCTCACTTTTGCAATAGTTTTCAAGGTAACCAAATTTTAATTGAAAACAAAACCACAATTTCTTAGCTGGATTTGATAAGAAAGTTATCGACCTGTATGAACTTCAAAATTAAGTAGATTTTCTTGTTTTAAAATCAATAAAACTCAGTAAAGCTACTACACCCGCCTGAAACTTACCAAACAGCTTTACAAGTTATATAAAATTTATACTGATTGATAATAATGAAAATAATAAAGAACGAATCTCTATCAAGAAATGTTTTGAAATTTGATCAGTGTCTACAACCGAAAACGTTTTATAAAGGTAAATTTTTTTTAATGACATTTGCATTTAAATATTTGAAGTTGCTTTCCTTCCTTAAACAACAATCACTATTAATGCGTTCCTCTCCTTAAGGCAAATAAAACTTGTTGGTTATTATTAAAAGTTAAATAACATCATAGAACAATATTACTATTAATATAATACCATTCTTCTTATAATAATATGCTCATTGATATTTGCTTACTGTCAATGAATTCATCACTGATTTTTATTTATTTTGTTACATCACTGTAAATGTGCCTTGGAAGGTTGTATGGTAATTGGTTCTTCTGCTTATTTGCTTATCTGGTACGTGACTAGTAGAATATTACAATTTATCAAGAATTTAAAAATGCACTTTTTCTTTTTATTAAACCAATAATTTTAAAGATCACAGAAATAAGAAAAATATTTATTTGATGCTCTTCTGCTCATTTCTGCAAAAAAAACTTACACCGAAACAACAAATTGAGAAAACTTCCTTCTGTCAAAAATCGTAACCAAAATCTTTGCGCTTTTCTTCCATTAAATATGCTCTCGTAAGTATGCATGTTAAGTGTTTCCTAGGATCGCTGTATAATTGATCAAATATGGTTAGGTTTGACAAATATTTAGATGGTATTGCCCATGGAATTCTCAAAACCAATTAGATAATTACATAATATACTCAGTACTTTTTTTAAATAAAAAATAATCCTATAGTCTTGGTAACGTAAAACCCGATATTTCATAAGGCTGTATCCCTAATTATTTACACAGTGAATGGCAATTGTAATAAAAGCGTAAAAACCATATACGTAATGCTGAAAATAAGATACAGAACATTATAGGAATTCCTATATTTCAAACAAAGTAAATTTCAGTTTTCAAGTGTAAACAAAGACAACGCAATCTAAAATATCTGATATCTGCTGATTTCCTTGAGTGCTTAGGGTATCCAGAGATATACAGAAATAAGTAGAGGGCCTCAAAAGAGGACAAGTCAGCATTAACACTGCACTTTGATTACATGACAACTTTTACAAGAAAAAGGATCTTTAACATTACAAAATTCATTTTAAAAATTCAAGCCCAAATGTTACGTGAAATTTCATCTCTGATAATATTATTCCAATAAAATCTAGAGACTAACGAGGTTCAAACTAATATTTATAGTAACCAAGATGAAACAATTCTGATTTGTTCGCAAAAATAGTTAACAAAGAAAAGGTACAGTAATTTTTCTAAGCCTAGGCAATGGTTGCTGAAAGTCTACAGTCACAGATTTTCTTTGTGTTAGAAAGGCCAAAAGTGCAATATTTCACACAGCTAAATGAAGATTTCTTTCTTGTCTTTATCACTCTCTCCTACAATCTACAGAAACTTATAAGAAAAGAACTTATGCAAACGAAACGCAATTAAGATTGTTTCAGTCAACATTTATTTAAAAAACAAGACACGGTTTATACAAAACGATACAACAAGACTCTTCTAATTTTTCTTCAAACTAACTTGTAATTAATTTTTATAGACAGAGTAATTTATATTTGGAATATTCCATCTTTAGCATACCTTTGCTGTTCTAGTTAAAAACAGAACGTTCAAGATGAAGTGAAGTGTCATAGGAGGGCGCATCCCGACCCGTATTTGTATTTAGCACCTCTAAGAAGATTAATTGCTATCTGTATTCAGATTTAACTCTCCATAAGGTTGGTAAAGAGTGAAGCCCAACTTGAGAAAATAAACAGTCCGATCCATATTTATATTTATATCTTGTAAGAGGGTTAACAGAAGACAAAGTCCCACCCTTAGTCACCTTACATGGCTCGTGAGAGACCGTAACTAGAACACTGGCTGTATTTATGGTAGCTCTCATTTTAAGAAGGTTAATAGAGGACAACGCACGATCTTTGACCTACATGCATTTCGTTTTCCTAAAAATGCGAGTTGGGAGCTTACTTTAGCAATCTCAAAAGAGGTAATAGAGGCTAAAGCCAGACCTTTAGACCGCAAAACTGCTAATTTACAGACTCCATTAAAGTTTCCGCCATACCAAAAAATTCCAAACTGAACAGAGAAACTTAAGATCAGTGATGATCACTCAAGAACCTCAATTTGAAAGATTTTAAGTTAACTGCTGAAGTAACTTCGTCTGTAGCTTTAGCAATCTCAAAAGAGTTAACAGAGGTCAAAGTCAGACCTTAAGATGCCACATAAGGTCTGTAAAAAGAAGCAGCCCGATATCTGATTGTATTTAGCTCTCTTAAAGAGCCTAATGGAGAGAAATAATCGATCTTGAACCAGCATAGGTGGCCTTTGGAAGCCCATCTGTTCCCATATTTGTACCTAGCTCCTTTAAGAAGGTTAATTAAGAAATGTCTAATCCGTGTTCAGATCTAGCTTTCTTAAGAAGGTTAATAGCCACTATTGATGGCTCGTGCAAAGCTGTGCCTCGACTTGTATTCGTTTCTAGATCTCTTGAGAAACTGGATTAATGGCAAAGCTCGATCTTGGGTTACCGTAAATAAACAGTGGGAGAGCGCAGCCCGACCAATATTTGTATCTAGCTACCCTAAGAAGGTTAGCTAAGGACACAGCTCGGCCCGCAGCCCTATTCAGACTTAACTCTCCTAAGAAGGCAAAGCCCGCTCTTGTGCAACCCGTAAGAAATGCAACCCAATTCGTGTTTATATTTAGTTTTGTTAAGAAGGTTAATTAAAACGAATTTTAGAGCCACCATATTCGTATTTAGCTCCTCTAGGAAGGTTAATTAAAGACTCAGCCCAATCCGCATTCGTATTTAGCTCCTTTAAAAAGGTCGATTAAAAGCGCAGCTGAATCTCTATTTGTATTTAGCTCTCACAAAATGATCAATTGAATACACAGCTCGATAAGTGTTCAGATTTAGCTTTTTGAAGAAAGTTAATGAAGAGTGACGTACAACTTATAGCCACAGCAAGTATTCTGTTGGATGACGCAGACCAGCCCGTATTCAAACATAACTCTGTTTAAGGAGGCAAAATCCGGTTTGAGAAGACGTAACTCAATAGAAGGTTAATAGTGGGCGAAGCCCGATCCGTATTTATTTTTGACTTTCTGAAGAAGCCTAATAAAGAGGAGAATTTCACCTAGGGCCACCGCAATCTACTAAAAAATCCAGCCCGGCCTGTGCTTGTATCTAGTTTTTTAAGGAGCTTAATGGAAAATTTATTTCAACTTGTTTTGAAATAAAAGTGACCCCGATCACACCAATTTCTACTTCGAGAGCGTTAAAAGAAGAAAAGAGCACAACCGGAATGGGCTTAGTGGGAGTCCAGAAATATCTCAGAAGAACATAACGGAACTGAGACACTATATCTATTTCTCTACTATAATATAATCCGAGGCTTCTAGAGAAAACCAAATATAATGATATTATTAAAAATGATCACTTCGAATATTTGTGGTATTCGAATAGTTTCTAGCCTCTTTGCCAAGTCTTTTTCCACTGTTGTATGTAATTCAACTGGATTAAAATAAAATTATATTCAGTAAGATGACAAACATAAAAGGCAGAAAAACAGTATTTTTGTGTTCCATTTTAATAAAAACTAATTAAATAGAAACTTGGTAAAAATGAAATTTTTCAAACTGATATTTTAACAAGTTTGTAATCGTTAAAGTTTCTCAATGTAAAAGTTTCCTTTATCATGCCTGATTCTGTGTTTCTTCAATTTATTATATGATATATAAAAGTCTATATATAAAATGTGAAACAATACAAAGTCGATATGAAGCAAATGAACAAATCATCACGTAAGAAGTTAGTTCAGAGCATAGACATGACTTTTCATAATAGGAACTGGAAATAAACAGGGAATTTAACAGAATTCACTCATGAAGACTATGGTTATAATTGGAGAATTGAATGATGCTGAGAAAAGATAAACATTAAAACAAAGCGATCGATCTAATTCTAATCCAGTCATCATCACCAAACAACTGATAGAAGCATAATTAATAAAATATGGACATCCTTCAAACTGCTAGTTTCCACAATACCAAAAAATTCAAAACTGAAAAGGGAAATTTAAGATCAGTGATGATCACTCAAGAACCTCAATTTGAAAGATTTTAAGTTAACTACTAAAGTAACTTCGTCTGTAGATATTATCTAATTCTCTCTGAACCTAATGCGACGGAAAAGCCAAAATTCAAGAAACCTAAAACCTATCTCACCTTAAAGTGAAAATTATTCAGAACACTCTCAACTGAAAAATCTCCATCCGTACCATGCCATGAAACACACCCTTTTCTCTTTTATAATCCTTAACGGATAAAGAAAACTTATTATGATAATTTTTATTAGATGAGAAAAGGTACGGTAAGAAAGGCAAATTACATCCAATAACACAGTCTGTTGGCGCCGGCAATAATAACAAATTAAAAGATGAGACACAAAGAATGAAATCCAGCTAAACTTTGAGCACAATTAGCAATGGCAACATTCTGAAAGTTGCTTACAAAATGGGAATGAAAAGATATGAAACAGATAAGCAAAAAAATTACTTAAATATTATATAACACTGAAAAATGCCTGCAGTCTACACCATGAAAACGAGCAAAAAGAAAACGCTTTGATACTTTCTTAAAAGCAAAAAAAGCTGCATAATATTACCAAGTAACCAGTTTAAAAAGATTATCATAGTAATATACAAGATAATTAATAGAATGGAAGGCTTTTAAACAAACCAAATTCATTTAAACTCTAAAATTAATTATGTTGTAAGTCTATTATATCATATCCAAATATTTAAACGAGAAAAAAGGAGTAAAGAATGCACATACACTATACAAACATTAACTAATAAATTAGAATTGAAAACAGCACAGGTAATTATATGAACGACCTTACATGACTACATCATCGTTAGCTTATCAAACACATCTTCCGGTCTTTAAGGAAAAGCGGGCAGCATTGATACTTGGCTTATATGACCTTTTTCAAAATTATATTCAACACATTCTCTTTATAATACAGAGAGAAGGTGATTTTGCATGCGGTTACATTTTTGCTATTTTTTATACTCAATAATGAAATGCTAATAAATTATTGATTTATAATGTCATGCATTATTTAATTGTTCCAGCCAGAAATGGCAGTATGCAAACTTATGCTAATGTGGTTATTACAGTATATGAGAAGAGAAATGTTACTGTATATATGTAAATCTGTTGGATTTTATGTAAGAGATACTAACTTTTAATTCAACTATAGATTAGCATTCAATTAGAGAATTGTTATAATTCAAAAACGAATTTGACCAAAAGATTTGAAACAGCCTCGAAAATGCCAACAAGGAAAAAACCATAAGAACGATCTGGTTTTCCTTTGAACTTCCATTTCAATCTTTTTTCAATAAAAAATATTTATGGGATTGATATGTTTGTTAGTCAATGTTTTGCTTAAAAAAAAGAAAAGGTTTTGTTGATGAGACGAAATTAACATAAGTAACCGTTAATAATTAGGTTAAACTACGCGAAAAGGTCAGTAAATATTTTTCGTCACACATATTATGCTAACATGACCTAAGAAAACAAGTAAAAGTAAATAAGGAAAAAACGAATTTTTCAACTGAGCACAAAAATGCAAAAATCCTTCGTTAAAGGAGATTTTAGTAATTTTGATACAAGGTTGGGCTGTTAATTTAGCACATTGCATGTAAAAGGTTCTATTCTAGCTGGTAATGATTGGTGGCAACGAAGTGAATAAATAAAGTACGAGCTACCTTACGATTTCTTATAATGGGTTTTACAGTTAAAACCATTTAAATTTTAGAAAGTGAATTTAATGTAAAAATTCTTAAACTAAAAGTGTTATTTATTTATTATACAGCAATTCGAGCAAAAATTTTACAAACTGTACTACTATATAAAAAATAAAATTTATGGTTTTATAAAATATTCTTGTTTATACGTTGAATTCGCATGGCCCAGTTTTACAAGACGTTACACTCGCTTATTAAATTAAAGAGTAAAAATATTTACACAAATATGAATCACATTTTTAAATGACTTATTAAAATACTGTTAATTTCTCTTCTTGTTTACTTTCTTATCTATGGAAAGCCTCCTAATGATAGCTATTTACCCTAGCATGGCATGCAAGTGAAACGTAGTCTAAATAAGTGTGACACTTTGCAGTATTACAATAATTGTAATTACTAATTAATCCTCTTTCTTTACTCCTCGTTCTAAATCGATCCTTACAATTTAAAAAATGGGTTAATAATATTAAATAAATAAAACTTACCATAGTCAATGTGAAAAATTTGATCACAGATACTTAAAAAAACCAAAAAATTTATTAAATGGATTTTTTAATTTTGGGCACACAAAAAATATAAAATTAACCCTCCTGAAATATATCAGCG
This sequence comes from Ignelater luminosus, assembly GCA_011009095.1. Lineage (NCBI taxonomy): Eukaryota > Metazoa > Arthropoda > Insecta > Coleoptera > Elateridae > Ignelater > Ignelater luminosus. The sequence continues at coordinate 99,464 of VTPC01002400.1, forward strand.
ATCACACACTACACATCGAACCCGATTTCGTAACGGCGGCGCGAGATTCGAAACCAAAAGTCCGTGTCAAACTATCGAACATAAATGCACCAAGTGTAAATTTCCCTCACGAACCCCTACCAAAATGTCCCTACAGCATTTCCCTTCTTCGTTCCACTCGTTTTATTCCAAACTACTGCGTCTGTTTTTATTATAACATAAACCACAACAATTCGAAAGTTGATTCTAATTTTCTCTTTCTGTATAACGGTGCGGTGCAGTTTGTTTCCTTCTAGTTGAAGGCCTACATATTCGAAACACTATGTTACCTTTCTTTTCCTAGTTTTAAGAAGTAAGGTCGACGGTAGCCAGCAGTGGTTCTTTTACAACGAGTAATGTCAACAAAATATTAAACGCGTTTATATTGCAATACCTTCTCTTTATAGATTTTTAAACAATAATAGTCAATATAGTAGTAACTATGTGGTATATGTACAGTTAACTATGAATATATTATTGCAATGCAGGAAGTACTTTTGAACACTCGTAGTAATTTCCGATAGTGAGTTCAATGAACAACAATACACTTTAATTAAATTGATATAAATTCGTGTCTGCGAGCTTCTTACAATTACCCATACAAGGACGAGTTTGTCGTCATTGCAAGAAAAAGAACACTTTTCATTTTATTCAAATTGGAGACAAGAAAAACAATTTATTGTACCCTCAAGACAGTTGGTACCGTAATTTTTATATCGTCAAGGTGATTGACCATATTTACTACTATATAGAACAACAGGTGATTTTATCTAAAGAATTTAATTAATTCAATCACATATTATTAATATAATTGAAAGTCTTAAAGAACTAACACAATAAATCAAAAAAGAGTTCTTTAATAAATTAAAGTGTATGTAAGGATGTTTATTTTTATCTACTTCTTATACAATCAAGACGAAAAATTAACGAAAAAAGAGGGTTATTGACATAAAGACATACTGCAGAAATTAGCTGAGTAACGCTAGGATAAGCTATCATGTAACTAATAAAAGGTTTTTTCTTCTTTTAAAGATAAAAACTAAAAACCGATAAAATCAAAACGAATTAAAATGAAATCTGTTTAAATAATAATGATACTACTACATTCTATATGGAAGTATTTCAAAAGTAATTGAATTTCGATTGGGATATGATAGAACGAAAGGTTTGTCGCGCAATAGTTTTATTTCTAAATTCTTAGCTAACCCATTTATTACGCACAAACTAAACTGATAGAATTGCGATACGTAGAAAATTTTTTCTTGTTTGTTACTACCAAAAAGCATTTTGAAGCGACAAACTGGAAATGCAGCTCGCTGAAGTTTCACAAGCAAAGAAAGCTAAAATTTTAAAAAATGTTAAAGCAGAGATTCACGCATAACATAATCGTTTACAAATACTTATATGTGTACTGCGGAAGACCGTGGTTTCTACAAGAAAAAAAGTTATTAAAGGTTATGGGTTCTGCAACAATTTAGTTATTCAAATTAATTAAGATCAAGGCCAAGAAAGTTTTTTTTGTCTTTAATAAATATAATAACCTAACAATAAGATTATCCACAGGGATAAATATCCTAGCTGCCTTCCATCTACACTTCATAATAGAAATAACACCACCACGTGGCTTTCTGGTAAATGTATAAAAAACTATAAAAGGAAAATTGCTGTATCCATTTACGTAACTACCAACATAATTTGTGCTGATAGAAATGGTCAGATTAGTGTTGATTAAACCAAAATCTGGGTTAATAAATCGCAAATGATTAATCATTCTATTAACAAATAAAAATCTTTTGTGAGCTTCTCTAACTGCTAAATATTTCAAAAATCTTGAACACAAAAATTTCGATCATGTGCTTCTGTAAAGTCCACATGACAAATTTTTGGCAATCAAGGTAGTTTAGAAATATGAAAATTTGTCAATCAGCTGAGTGAATTTAATAGCTATAGAAAAATTTAATCGATGAAAATTAAAAAAATAGATTTGTATTAGTGAGAGAGGGAGAGAGAGAGAGAGAGAGAGTTGATTCTAACCGATGTCTTCTAGCTTATTTATCTTCTTGTTACCAAAAACTGTGCCTAATGTCTTTTTAGTACATGTGAAAGTTGAATAAAAAACAAACAAATAAAAATTACATCTGTGAAATAAAAACAAGAATATGTTACCAGCGAGCAACGGTCCCGGATGTTTTTATAGTCAACCAATTCCCTCAACCGCTCTACAGGGTGCACCATTTGCTAGCACGCAAGTACCACACTTTTTTAATTATCAATCAACAACTCAACCAATAACAAATCCAAGGAATTACTGTTTCTCTAAACAACAAATGCCTACTCCGCGAGGTAATTACACACAACACACACCAACCAACCATAAACAATACTACCGAATGACATCCACCAGCGATGAAGAAAGTGAAGATGTCGACATAAATAAGGAAACCGAAGAATCACAGGTAAACCAATGGCAAAAA
>VTPC01002403.1:0-25741 GCA_011009095.1 Ignelater luminosus
AGATGAAAAGCGTAAAAAAGAATTCATTCAAATATTGCAAAGATAATGATCTTCATTTAAGCGAATCAGATTTAGATGTTACTAGCCTGTTACATTTTAACAATTTTTTGTAATTATTTCTGGTACTTCTACTATCACAACTACCTTTTCAAATGTTTTAGTGGGTAATGATCGATATTATTTACCTTCTATTATATGAAAATGTAGCATTTAAAAAACCAGTTGATGCGAGATGAAGTCAACAAAAAACGATTGGAAACTGAATTCAAGGTAATTTTGCTGATACTTTACGTTTTTGGTGTAAGGCATAATTATAATTTTCAATCTCTCTACGATACACGTCTAGAGATTCCAATGTTTTACAAATAAACAGAAATTAGTAAAAGTGTGCATAATTCTTTTTATTTTCTGTGAACTTTTTGATTTGCAATGTGATCTACAGATGGACAGAGAAGGACATCTTGTAGACATTTTTAGGAAATATGAGCAGAATTCAGTAACTTTTAAAATTAAACAGAGAATGCTTTTGGATTTTTATTTTCAGTAAGTTTGGGAATTTTGGTTACTATTTCGACTAACCATATATTAACTCTAATTGTTAATCCATTTTCAAGACGTATCTAGATACCGATCTTGTTGTTATTATTTTATTTATTTTAGTCAAAAAATTGAAAATTTCCAAAATAAAAACTTTTGAATTCTTGTATCACCATGTTTAGCAATCATCCTCACACGAATTCTGCATAATTTTATTGCGAGAATAAATCTCAACTCAAAAATTTCAACTTTTCATCTTCTTTAAAAAATTCTGAATTTTCAGACGTTCTATCGGTCATAGTGCTAACAGTTTTACTACATTAATGAGATGAGCATCTTTTTAAAAATCAGTTTGTGATTTTACATTTTTCATTTTTTAGAAGATTCTGAAGAGACAAAGGTGATTTCTTGGAGATATGACCACTACTCAACATACAGCCTTACGTCATTCACTGTTAGATGCGTTTAGAAAACTGTTTCAAAGAAAAGTCTTTTCGGCCTTGAAAAATGTACCTTTTATATTTCAAATCTGTCAAAGTACAGAAAGAAATGAAAATCTCGTAATAGAGAAATATTTTTATGTATTTTCAGTTAGGGAAACTTAAAGCCTCAATTTAGGAATGTAGAAGACAGGAATAAAGAAAATAATGTCAATATTACTTCCTACTTACTCGCTTTAATGTTTAAGATTTAGTTTAAAAAAATAAGTAAATTATTATTGAATAAAATTTGCTGTTTTTAATTGTTGCACTTGTTAATGGCTGAGACTGTTCGAATAATTTATTTTCAAAGCGACAATAATTTATTTATTTTGAATAACTGATGGATTAAACATCTAAATCTATTAGAGAAGCGAAGTGCAACTGTTACTAATACACACATTGAATTATTTACTGAATAGCGACTTGCTGCTACCAAATGCAGATGCGAACGGCAACAGTTAAAATAGTGTTGCGAGGTATTCTGCGGTTTCAGCAAGCGCTGATCTTGGTTTTATACCGCTAATATTCCCAGCTTCCTAGTGCAATTTCTTTACTCAATGCTTAGGAGATGACTAATGGACGCAAGAGAACTTTGAAAGCACTGGCTGTATAACATCCCTGTCTATGCATAAATGTTCATGCTAAAAGTCTGTGCAGAACTGCTTTTCCGCTTTCTTAAAGAAAACCACAACCTGCTGCAGATATATTGGTAGATGTAACTAAATAGGGAACACTAATCTAATAAGGTTTTTTATAATTCATATATCTTGATCATTTTTTTGTAAATTTTATTGCCATTATTGTCTGTTCATACAGACAGGATGAGTCAGTAGAAGAAGCTACATTACTTTAAATATTTTTGTTAATCAGTCGTTCTTGTTTAGGTTTGGAATATTCAAATCTTAAAAATAAAAGCTATAAAGCTGAAACACTTAAAGAAATCGATAGTCAAATGCTTCTGAAAACAGCTTCTTATAAATTGTTTCTTTTTCAAATTTTATTAATTTTGCAATCTAGACTTAATTTAAGGCAGAAAGTATTTTTTTCGTAAGATATGTCGTTTTTTGAGTAAAATAGAATTCTATGATATCTGGAATTGTCAAACCTTAATTTCTTCTAATTTGTTTTTCCAACTATACAAGGTGTGCCAGAATTTTGTTGATAGGTTGCTTGAAGAGATAGGGGATTGTTGCAGGGAAACAATGTTTGCAGTAGTAAGGGAGCTTTAGACATTACTACATGCTGGTCCAAAAGTAACAAAACTAAACAATTTTCTTTTTCAAATGGCACATCCTGTATATTCTTCGATATTTAGATTTTTATTTCCTCTTTGTAACGGTGTACAGAAAAGATCCCTTACTACAGTAAACATTGTTTCTCTGCAACAATCCTCTATCTCTTCAAATAACTGAGATAACACCTGTAAACGAAATTCTGGGACACCTTTATATACTTTTCTGGTTATTACAATGAAATGCCCATTTTTCTTATAGAGTGTAGCTTAGGTATGTCCATATCTAAGGATATTCTTTAAGTTCTTTTAAATTAATCTGAGATTTTGACCAACTATTTGAAAACCGCTCTGTAGATAAGCTTACCCAAGCGACAAAATTGCAGTCGTCCGTCGCCTCGCCTAATTTTTTTCTTTTTTAAATGTGGGCACGTACCTGTAACAAAAATTTTAGTTTAGTTATTAGTATTCTTGATATAATACTAGAAAAGAAATATAGTATTTAAAATTTTAGAACAACCTCAAGTTAAAAATGTTTTATTACAAAATTATAACTCAAAGCACAGTAGTAATTATTAAAGTATTAAATTATTAAAAGGCTTAGTTAGTGATTGCTGATTAAACACTAATAACTTTAATTAATATTTAATTTTAATTAAAAATGTATTTAGTATACGTATTATGGAAAATATTTACAACAATTTTAACAAAATAATTTTAATAAATTAGGAAAACCCCGGGCAGCAAAGATTATGAATTTGATTAAAATTAAAGACGAGGTCATTTCATTATTTCTTTATTAACTTTTATTGTATCTTATTATAATGACAGACGTTTAATAACCCAAAAGTATTATATTGAGATTAGTTTAAAACAAAACAACATATCACGATACAATCAATCAGCAGAAAGACAACTTGCTTACTTGCTTGGAAGCGTTCTGATTTATCCACTTTAACAATGCCTCGTCTTACTTCCAAATAAACATTAAGTACCAATATTACCTGAAACAACTTAACTGACTAACACTTTTTCAGACAAAAAAACCTCAAGTTAAAAAAAATTAGTTTTGTATTAAAAAATCCACTATTTACATTTGCATCATTTTTAATGTCAAATTTCGCAATAATTGTTGTATTGAAAGCAGTAACACATCGTTCAATAAGTCCCGAGACTAACAACGAAAACAACATTTTTTTTTTCAAAAATCATTTTTATTCATCAATATAATCTCCTTTTAGAGTGATACAATCTTTCCAACGCCTTTCCAACATTTCTATACCATGTTTATAGAAGGATTTATCCTTTGCTTCAAAATAGGCTTCAGTTTCGACAATGACCTCCTCATTCGAGCCAAATTTTTTTCCCTGGAGCATTTTTTTGAGATCAGCAAAGAGCCAGTAGTCTCTGGGGGCTAAATCTGGCGAATACGGGGGGTGGGGAAGCAAATCAAAGCCCAACTCGTAGATTTTTGCCATTGTTTTCATGGACTTGTGGCATGGTGCATTGTCTTGCTGAAAAAGGATTTTTTTCTTCTTCATGTGCGGTCGTTTTGCTGCGATCTCCTCCTTCAAACGTACCAACAAGTCAATATAATAATCACTGTTGATCGATTTACCTTTTTCCAGGTAGTCAATGAAAATGACGCCATGTGTATCCCAAAAAACAGACGCCATGACTTTGCCAGCAGATTGCTGCGTTTTTGAACGCTTTGGGCGGCTTTCGCCAGCTATGCGCCACTCAGATGATTGCCGATTCGACTCCGGAGTGAAATGATGTATCCATGTTTCATCCATGGTCACGTATCGACCCAGGAAATCCTTTTTATTGTGAGTAAATAGCGATAAACAGCTCTCTGAATCGTCGATTCGTTGCTGTTTTTGTTCCATTGAAAGCAATCGCGGCACCCATTTGGAAAAAACCTTTTTCATGCTCAATTTTTCATGAAGGATTGTAAATACGCTTCCAGATGATATCTGTGTCATTTCTGCAATCTCACGGACCTTTACTTTGCGATTTTTCATTACGATTTTGAATACTTCACTCACATTTTCCGGTGTAACGGCTTCCAAAGGCCTACCCGAACGTTCCGCATCGTTTGTGTCCGTACGACCACGTTTAAACTCAGCATACCAACGACAAATCGTTGATTTGGATGGAGAGGAGTCCGGGTAACGTTTCTCAAGCCATTGCTGGGCTTCTACGGTGTTTTTACCCATTAAAAAACAATGTTTTATCAACACGCGAAACTCGCTTTGTTCCATTTTTCAAACAAATTACAAAGTGACTTTACTCTAACCTCGATAACTCTGCTGTTTGTGGTCCAATCGACGTGAAATTTTTACACGTTTCATGTGAAGGTTCGCACTCTAGGGAAACGTGGCTAGTTTGGTACTACTAGCACCATCTCTGGGTTAGTCTCGGGACTTATTGAACGATGTGTTACATGTTCTGTAATGTTATTTTAAAATTTTATGTCGTTCTAACGTCCTGTGAATACATTTACGTAGTTAGTTTCGTTTATCATATTTCTTGGTGATGTCGTTTATTTCTTGGAATTATGTTAGTTAAGAATGCTTCCTTGGTTGAGCTTGTTTTAATGCGTGATAATTTATATTCAATGTCCCGTCGTGTATAGGGACGTGTTGTGTTCATAGACGTTTCCTGTGTGATCCCGTCATTCAATGAACACCGGCGATTTTTTTGTAGAAGCAGAATTAGTTAAAGGTAAGTGCGTGTTCTAATATTAAAATATGAATTTAAATGTGCGATATTCAATATATTGTATGTAGTCTTTATCGTATCGAGCAATATCTGTATGCCCTATTCGTACAATAATAGATAAATCATTAAGTTGTAATGTTTCTACAAATTAAGAAAAAAGTAAATGAGACGTAAACTAAAATTTCTCCATTTTTAATATTTGAACCTTTAAATATAATCGTACATAGAATCTACCAGTTTAGTTGACAGTGCAATGTTTATGTAGTATACAGTGTGTCCAAGATAAGGATGCATAGCATGAGGATCTTGGAAACGGTAAGAGATACAGGATCGGTTAAATGGGATAAAAGTTGGCTATTTATAGGACCTATTTGTTGGCATTTGCAAAATCTAGATATCTTGGATAGTTTCAGAGATATTTAAAAAAAGGCAGATTTCTCGATTTTCGTTATTGTTTTTTCTTCCCTTTATTTGAAGATATATCGGAAAACTAAAAACACTTCTCCATTGCCACCTTTTGTTCTCTATTAAAGTAGCCTAACAAAATTCCTGTACAAAGTTTTGGTTTCGAGTAACCATAATCAATCTCATTTTTTTTAAATAGGCGGAAAACAATTGAAAATTGTTTTGGATAGCTCTTATTGTCACGATTCTAATGTTGTAAACATGATAGGCTTATTTAGGTTTGGTTTTTTGGTGTTGAACACTGCTGTGGCCAACTGTAATAATTGCTGTTCATCTTCAAAATTTTGGTTGAGTACATGATTTTAGATTTAACCCCAGAGAAAAGAAATCTAACGGTGTTAGATCAGGTGATTCTACAGGCCAGGGTACTGCAGAATGCATTAATTTATAGCATAAGAAATCAAAATAACCCCATCATGTTTACATCATTAGAATCATGACAACAAAAGCTATCCAAAACAAATTTTAATTGTTTTTCCACCTATTTAAAAAAAAAGAAGTTGATGATAGTTACTCGAAATCGAAATGTTGTACAGGAATTTTGTTAGCGCATTAATATAAAGAACAAAAACTGGTAATGGAAAAGTGGTATTAGTTTTCCAATATCTCTTCAGATAAAGAAAAGAAAACATAATAACAAAAATCGAGAAATCTACTTTTTTAAATATCTCTGAAATTATCTATGATATCTAGATTTTGCAAATGCCAACAAAAAGGTCTTATAAGTAGCCAACTTTCATCCCATTTAACCGATCCTGTATCTCTTACCGTTTCCAAGATCCCCAGGCTGTGCATCCTTATCTTGAACACACTGTACAGCGTGAATATAAAGTAACCCATAAAATTCATATCTTTTCTATGGACAAGTATATTGGAAAATCCCGAAACAAGTTAATTTTCTACTATAAAGATACACATTTTAATAGTGCAATCACCTTCCGGCATTTATTTGTTTCGAAACAATGACGTCATTGTCATTTTTTGTTGGAAACCTCCTTCTTTTTCTAGCAATTCTAATAAATCCTGTTATTACCTAAATGGTGGTATAAAAATTTTTGCACCTTACATAACAAATTTTTTTCTAATTTTTAAAGTATGAAAAAACTTCTGTACGGTAATTTTTTATTTGCGAGAGAACCAACAACAGATATGCTGATTTATTTAAAGTGTTAGCCCGGTAAATAGTCAAATTGCCGCTATGCAACCCTTTGGCAACGAGCGTACGTATAAAGTAAAGTAAAGTGCGAAAATTTCTATACCATCGTTTAGACTAGCGGTCGGCAACCGGTGGTCCGCGGACCACTGGTGGTCCGTTAGATAATTTTAATGGTCCGCAAAGGAATTCAGATGTTACATCATACTCAATGTTCGTATTAATTCGTACTTTTAAAAATTATGTTAGTGGTCCGCAATATCTAAAAGGTTACCGACCGCTTTAGACAATAACAGGATCTATTAAAATTCGGGAAAAAGTCATAGAATTAACAATGACATCATTGCTTTAAAGCAAATGAATGCTGGGTATCTTTATGACAGAAAATCGACTTGTTTTGAGATTTTTTTGCCCATAAATAAAATACGAATTTTATACCTTACTTTATACGCACGCTGTATAACCAGAAGTACTCTTATGTTAAAATGCTGGTTACTCGTGTACGCCTTGTTGCATTTTTTTTAATAGAACAGTTGAATATTAAGATTAAGATTAGATAGGGCTTAACATTGACCGTAAAGGACCACTCTAAGTGATCTGATCTGCTATCAAAGGGTCTTCAAACTGTCAGAAGTATTATTAAGATAGTTTTCAAGCAGTTCAGTCAAGACCACTTTTGACTTTTTTAGTTGTTGGCTTAGGACCTCTTGAAGGCGCTTGAGATTGAGGTTAAGGTTAGACCAGAACCGGGTAGTAGTTACTATTGGTATTTTTCTAAGAACACAAAGTTTACAATTAAAAATGGTGCAATTTTGTTAAGATGTAAAAATAGTAAAACAAACTAGACCTGATGCAAGTCATCTTTACACTGTTTACAATCTTTAATAAGATTTGCGGCATACATCTAAAATGACGTATTGTCTTATTGAGAAGTAATCTTTCTCAAACCAAAATTTAGGAATCTTAGGCGCTTGCTTAAGTTAGTATGCCGTTCCATAAAAACGAGCTTGTTTTTATAAGGCTCTCATTCAAGTTTTTACTATATTAAAGAAAACTAATTTCTTGATCAATTGCGTGTTTGATAGTAGTACGTAACCATTGTTTTGGAAGCAGTTCTGCCGTAATCAGGTACGCACCGATCTTTAAATTATTATAAAGTTTATTACTTCATCTTCCTTGATCTTTGTCTATTTTTTCTTATTCTATCTTCACTATTTTCCAGTAAACCGGTTGTATTAAATTCATCTCTTTTTCCAGCTTGCCTAACGTTTTTAGCTCATAAGAGATTTTTTTGTTTGCTAAATTCAGCGTTATACTTCTGTTAGTAATTCCGGAATCTTGGAAAATGTCTTAATAGGTAACAACTAGATAACTACAATAAGTTACATGTGCAAATAAAAGTATTTTTCCGGTTTGTGAGGTTATACAGATTTATTGGTTTTAGGCTATTAATTTTTCTTGCTGATTCTCCTCAGAACCATTTCATTAGTAATTAAATTACGTTATAAACTCAACTCTCCAGGATACCGCTGATAAAACTCAGAAGCGACTGAATTGGAAGAGATTGATTTATTTGATGCTTTATGATGCATTATGATCAACTTTGCCATCACCATTAAGAATAATAAACGCAGATGGCGTTTGATACCTATTAGACGAGGTGGATAAGTCAGCACTTAATTGCCCTAATTTTTCCCCATTTAACCGTTTTTCTATATCTTATGGTCTCCGAGATCCTTGTAGTGGCGCTTCTTATCTTGGACACATTGTATAGATTTTGCTGTGTTGGCTCTAACGCACCTAACCTCAAAATCTTAAATGGCACCACACCACTTGCAATGCATCTTTGGACAGGGAATAACAATGGTAATCTTTTGCTGAAAACAAAATTCAAATTCGCCTACCAAAATCTAAGTTAAGACTTAACGTAATGTGGCAGAACTCTTGTCTAGCACTTTGTGTACAATATTCTATGGGTACATTCTAAATGAGAAAAAAAATTAAATATTAATACTATAACTTTATTAGGAAGGATTAAAACGAATTTTGTCTGCTTTGTAACGTAGCTTTAATAGTTTTCTCGTACATTTTTAACTTTTTAGTTAAAAAAAAAATAAACGACACTTTAAACATCATTCTTGAAGTTGACTACATCAACAATTTGTCAGCTTCGCAACAAGATTTACTTTAAGATATATATCAGATTTACTTCTGGGAATATTTTTAAAGCTTTTAAAAACAATATTTCAATATTGCCGAAAAGCTCAAAATTAATGTTCTGAGAATTATATGTAAAGAGAAATTTCTAATCTTTTTGCTTAAATGGACAAAAAAAGATTAATAAATTCTATTTCCACTAGAAATTACATTTTGAAACTATTTAGCATCATCCCCTAATAACCAAGATAATCCGAAAGCAAAAATACAAATAATTACTTTCATGATACATCACAAATCTGTTTATGTACTAACGAGAAATTGAATATTGTTGTGACCGTACTACTATTATTTGCTTTGAACCTGTACTCCTATTGAATTAGTCTACATTTACATCCTGGTAGATTTTAAAATGAATTTGCTTTATGCTTTTTATTAAATTTGCAGGCTTTATTTATTTCAATTTATACTTTCACAGTCCAAACAGATTTTTCAGATATAGCTTCATTAACTTTCACTAGCAAGTACATTAGAAAATACTGCGTTATTTTCTTCTTTCTTGAAAGACGACTTCTGCTAAGTCAGAATTTTTGCATCTTAATTCAATGCGTCTTAGCGAAAACACCTTATAGAGTACGGGGTAAGTCGGTTATTCTGTATTAATTGTTGTTGTTGTTTTTAAAAAACAACAAATTCTTGGATTAGATTGTTGAAATGAACTGCTTAGTACTTCTTGGTTACTGTTATTGTTTTGTGACTGAAGCTTCAGGCCGTAGTTTCCTTGGACTTCGTGGCTTCACCTATTATTGTTATTTCGCCGACAACTACAATTTTAGCCAAACCCAAGGTTTTCCGACCCTGGTAGGTATTTTTAACGTGCAACTCATCGTAGTCACACGGGACTCACTGCTTTACATCCCTCCCAGAGGATCGCAGCTTTTTCAGATTTTTCCCGCCTAGTATACTCAAAACCTCGGTTATTACTAGCAGAACTCTAAGTATTGTTAAGGTATTTTATCATTAAGCCGCCACAACTTCAAAGATCTTGTGTTGCTGCAACAAAACCCATTTTGTTGCATTCGTAAAAGCTGATCTGTTTTGACGTATTCTGTGTATCAGATCCGTACATTTACAAAAGTAAATGTGATGAAATATTTTCTAATATTAAAATAAGGTGGTTAAATGTAAAACTAATCATTTTATAATACTAATTGTTTTTAAGATTGAACTTGTCTACAAAATACAATTTTTGTCTATTATTTCTAAACCCTAGACACAATAAATTTTAACAAGTGTGACATTGTCTGGGCAAAGTAATGCATGACGTATTACTGTCAATTTATTTTTTTACCTCCAACTTCCGGCGAAATGATTTTTAGAAATCACAAACTTTATTGTGTTTAAAAATCTAACTCTCATTTCTTCTTGAACTTATCTTTTAAGAAATTTAACCCGAAACGATTTATAGCTGACAGTAGAATAAATGAATTTTTTTAATTTCTGTCTTAGCTTGTTACCCTTACTTTCAATTTCCCAATGAGAAATTGTGTGGTTACTTTGAATTTCCAATGAAAGCTTTTCTGTTTTTTGTTTATACGCTTTTGACCTTCTAATTTAGAGACACTTTTGCAGCAATTATCAAACGCAATCGTGTTGTCCGTACATATCAAACTTCTCTTGAGTTCCTTGTAGGAACCGTAGACTTTTCGTTTATATTATTGTTTGTACCTGTTTGTGCTTTTCGTGTGCTTCGTTTATTTGGATCAAAATTTGCATTGTAGACAATCTCACAAAATCATGTCGCAAAGAAACCTTTGTTAAGTTTCATTTCTTGTTTATTAGTAAGATTTTAAAATATTTGGGAGCTGAAGTTCATTTCGAAGTCTGTTTCACAGATAAAACCATTTTAGTAGATTTCTACCATCAAATTTTAATTTAAATTCACAGCAAACTATGATTCAATTAACAAATATTAAACATTTAAAAAAAGCCGACTCTGAATTTTAAGAAGTGTTGCCTATTTCCAAACATTCAGGGGACGACTTGTAAAATGAGCACACTGTATTGCTTGTTAAACTATATTTTGGTGTTTGGATGTTTTGCTTGGAGCATTTTCAGATAAAGATCAACTGCAAACCGCTTGGAGTTCGACAACCTTTCAGGTCCTGAAACTCCTAGTATTTATGCGTCACTAAGTTACTAAGTGTAAACCAAGCTTCAATTTATCGAGTGGACCATTTCAATTCACTTTCGTTAAATGTAAGGAAGTATTAACTAAGTATTAACTAAGTACTAACTAAGTTCAGTAGAACGTCAATATTTATTATATTTAGAGGAGAACGACTACTGCCATTGGCGCTCAATGATTACAACCCATGTCTGATAATAAGCCACCCACGAAGTATACCACCGAATCATCCCAATCTTCCACCAGCTGAATTAGTCAAGTTGCAGTTTTAATTTGTATTACGCGAAACCTTCTGTGCTGGGTCACTAATTGCCATTTTTTCCCTAATTATAGTAAGAAATTACTTAAAAGTCACCGAAAACAGTTCTAAATCTTTTTTGAGTATTTCGTACGAAAACAGAAACTGCAATGGCACATTATCAATACGTTGATTTTCAAGCACTCAAGTCTGATTATTTGGAATTTTTCTACAATTTTTATGAATTAAGTCATTGATTTAATTGTTTTGGCCTGGTTAGTTGGTAAAAAATGGCAGTTACAATCTTCGTATTAAAAGAAAGAAATTATATATTTGCATATGTAAAGAATAATTTTCAGTAACTTACTTATTTAAACAAATAGTATTTTGTTAAAAATGATCAAATTCACAATATGCCCCACTTTTCATATCTACGTTTAAATTACAACTTTGTTAATTTTTCAAGGTTTTACAACATTCAGCTGTGCTACAAGTCATGTACTTAACTGTATAGTTTCAGATCAACTTTAACCTTTACGTTTAAAATTACACCATTGTTTTACAGATTTTTCATATTCAAACACTACCAATATTGCGTGTGATAGTTAGTTGTTTTATTGTTATTTAGTAAATCAATATTTAAGCGACATTGTATTTCAAGGTAAACGAATTAATAAATAATAATAATTAAACAAAAGCGTTTCTGTTATTCCACAAAAGTTTTGATCCAAAATGTTTAAATTACATTCAAAAAAGTATTACTAAGCTAAAGAAGTACTAAACCTGTGACTAGCGGCGCTCACTCTTTTCTTTAAATCTGATACAACTGTTTTTTTTGTATTTTTGTTCAATTTTCAAAGAAAATAACAAGCGAATCATCGTACAATAAATGAAGCCAAACATGGGGTACTATCACTGTCATGACAATAAAATACTTGTGTCCTAGCAAACATTGCACCGTGTCGGCCAAATATCGATAAAACACTGACCATCTTTACTACTTAGGGTTTGCAATCATTTCGTATTTGGCAATACGACCAACATTTATGTCGACATTGTGCTGAAATCACGATGATGGTCCAGCATCATTAACTGTTTGCTAGTAAAGCGGTGGCTATAACAGAAATTGCAAGTAAGGTACTAGATTGAGTATAAAATGGATAGCAGAATAAAAGAGAAAACACAACAATGCTGACAATTTAGTACAACTACAACAGGTAAGTTTGTAAAACAACATTTGAAGATCGATGTAAATGTAAAATCAACCTACAAATTAGAAGGAGAAACCTGTTTCATAAAACTGGAAAATGAAAATGATAAAAGGGCAATTATGAAAATCGAATCAAGATTAAATATGATTAAACCGGAAAACATCTATATAAACAATGATTTGACAAAATGGGAAAAGGGGGAGCAGAAACAAATAAGAAAAAGAGCAGCAATAAAACGAAGAAATAGCAAGAAGGTTAAATTGAATACAGTAAAATTACAATTGAAGACACTGAATGAAAATGGAATAAGGTTACCAAAAAACCAAAAAAGGCAGAGTCAAAAAACTGAAACAGAAGCTAGAGTATGAATAGTTGATGACGAAACAAGCAAATGAAAAGGATATGAACAAAGGATACTACACAAAACATAACGATAAAATAAGCAACAATACTTTAAACATTAGAAAAATAAAATAAGTAAATAAAAAAAAATAAAGAAGCAAAGAATACACCTTCGAACACCAACACAAGGAACAAAAAGAAAAACATCGCTTTGAAAAATGGAAATGAAAAATGCTTTATGATAGGAACATAAGGACTATAAATGGCAAAGAAAATAAAATGGTACAAGAATTTAAAAAGGAAAAAGTTGAAATACTATGACTTATTAAAACAAAAACGAAAGGCAAAGGA
The DNA here is from genome assembly GCA_011009095.1 of Ignelater luminosus. NCBI lineage: Eukaryota > Metazoa > Arthropoda > Insecta > Coleoptera > Elateridae > Ignelater > Ignelater luminosus. Next base: position 13,080 of record VTPC01002403.1, read on the forward strand.
GAAATGACAATAGCAGACAATGGTGTAATGTATAGTGAAGCTGAAAATAACAATCGAGCAGAGGCAGGGATAGGATGTATAATAAGCTCCCCGCATATGAAGAAACTAATTGAATAAAAAGGAATAAACAAAAGAATCATGGAAGAAAAACTGAGACTGGCACAAAATAAAATAATAAAGATAATAATAATAGTAGAGAGACCAAGAGAAAATGATAAAACAGAGGATAAAGAAAAATTCTCGTAATAACCACAAAAAATATATAAAGGCAGTGGGAGACACAGTAATGATAATCATTGGTGATTCTAATACCAAGATTGGATATAGCGTAGAAGGAACAAAAAATGGGGTAACGGAAAGCTTTGAAGAGAATATTAAAAATAACAATGGAAAAAACTAATAGAATTTTGTAAATAAAATCAACTAATTATTCAGAACTTTTTCTTTTAACATAAAGATTATCATAAATACACAATGGAGAAAAATAAGAAATGGAAAATTGATAATATATAATATAAAATAGTAATACAAATAAAGATGTAAGAATATACAGAAGTGCTGAATTAGCAACAGATCACTACCTTGTAGTTGTAAAAATAAATAATATGGAAAATAAAGACGAAAGAAATAGACAAGCAAAGCACAAAACATATGAAGATAACAAGACCATCATAGCATACAAACTTCAAAACAAAGTAATAAGAGATTAATATGAAAAATCAATTAAAGAAAGAATAGAGGAAAGAAAACAAGATATAGGTCAGGAAAACCTACAAAAAAAGTGGAAAGTATCTAAGGGAACATTAAGGTTAAAAAAAACACTTAAGGCTATAAATAATACAGTCCTACAATAAATACAAGGAAGCTAAAAAGATAGTAAAAGATAAAATAAAAAAGTAAAGATAAAGATTGGAAAGCTTTAGTGGAAGGATGACAGCTAACGGTACAAACAATGAAAACTATTTTACAGAGTCTTGAAAAAACATGAAAGAAGATAAAGCAAAAACGGTGAAACAAATTAAAAATAAAGATGGAGAAATTACAACAGAAACAACAGAGATAATAAAAAGCTGCAGCGAATACTTTAAGAAAATGTTAGAAGCACAGAAAAGAGACAATAAGGAAATGAATAATGCAATTGAATTAACACCAGTAAAATATAATAATAATATAAGAAAGGAAAAAATGGAAAATCTTCAGGAATAGACAATGTAAAGGCTAAAATGCTTAAGTACATAAATTAAACGGGACTGGAATGGTTTCACGAAATAATGGAAATAGCACAGGAAAAGCAGGAAGTACCTGAATATTGGAAAACATCTATACAGTGTGTCCAAGATAAGAATGCACAGCATGGGGATCTTGGAAACGGTAAGAGATACAGCATCGGTTAACTAGGATGAAAATTGGCTATTTATAGGACCTTTTTGTTGGCGTTTGCAAAATCTAAATATCTTTAATAGTTTCAGAGATATTTAAAAAAAAGTAGATTTTTCGATTTTCGTTATTTATTTTTCTTTTATTTATTTGAAGAGATATCGGTAAACTAAAACCACTTTTCCATTGCCACTTTTTGTGCTCTATTAAAATACGCTAATAAAATTTCTGTACAATGTTTCGGTTTCGAGTAACCATCATCAACCTCATTTTGTTTTATAGACGAAAAAAACAATTGATTTTTTTGTGTTGAACGCTGCTGTGACCAACTATAATAATTGCTGTTCATCTTCAAAAGTTTGGTTGAGCACATGATTCTTGACATAAACCCAGAGGAAAGAAATCTAACGGTGTTAGATCAGGTGATCGTGCAGGCCAGGGTACTACAGAATGCATCAATTTATAGCATAAAAAATCAAAATAACTCTATCATGTTTACATCATTACAATCATGACAGCAAGAGCTATTCAAAACAATTTTTAATTGTTTTTCCACCTATTTAGAAAAATGAGGTAGATGATGGTTACTCGAAACCAAAACATTGTACAGAAATTTTGTTAGCATATTTTAATAAAAAACAAAAAGTGGCAATGAAAAAATGGTTTTAGTTTTCCGATATCTTTTCAAATAAGTAAAAGAAAAAATAACGAAGATTAAGAAGTCTACTTTTTTTAATAACTCTAAAACTATCCAAGATATCTAGATTTTACACAAGCCAGCAAAAAGGTTCTATAAATAGACAACTTTCATCCTATTTAACCGATCCTGTATCTCTTACCGTTTCCAAGATCCTCATGCTGTGCATCCTTATCTTGGCAAATAAAAAAAAAACAGAAAAATTTATTGCAACATTGGCTTGGCCCATTACTGCTTATCTTATATATCAATGAAATAATCAAAGAATGCAGCGAAAGGTCCGTAAAGATAGATACAGAACACAACAGACCACAAAACACAAAAATCAGTGAATGCGTGTTTGTTGATGATATTATTAGTTATTGTTATTAGTATTAATAGCAAACAGCAAGAAAGCACTTCAGAACAACATAAACATATGGACAACAGCATTAGATAAAAAGGGAATTAAAAATCAACGCGGATACAACAAAGATCATTGTCATATATAACAGAGAATAATAGACAACACTCAAGTTAATGATGAAAAAGTAGAGCAAATCAACAGGAGGAAGTATTTAGGAACAACTGTAGATAAAACAGGAACGTTTTAGATAGAAATTAATAACAGAATAACAGCAAGAGTGAGATTGTATCATGCAATAAAACATGGTTTTATCAATAAAAAAGAAATTAGTACAAAAACGAAGTTAGCAGTTTATAAGAGGATATACCTACCAACTTTGTATTATGAAAGTGAGTCCTGGGTGCTAACAGATAAATTACAAAACTAATTCCAAGTATTTGAAATGAAGTACAATTTACGAGGGTGGCAAATGTCACTATAATGGATATAATAAGAAACAAAACTATAAGAGTAAAAAGTGTCAGCAAATATACAGTGTGATTTATACGACGAGGCGAAAAATAAAAACTTGTATTCAAACATAAAATACAAAATAAGTTTTTCCGATCGTGCTTAGAATATCAAACAAATTTTCATTTTTCGTATCGTGCTATAAATCACACTGTATACAGAATGCACAATTAAGATGATGGGGTCATATGAATAGGCTATAGTCAAAAAAATATGGGAAGCAAAGCATATAAGTAAAGAATAAAGAGACAGAAATTGAAAGACATGAAATGGAGAAGTGGCTAACATTCTGAAAAAAATAAACTAAAACTAGGTTGGAAAAAAGCCGAAGTACAATCAGAAGACAAGAAGAAATGGAAGAAGATAGTCGGTAAAATATAGAAAAGAAGAAAGAATATCCTCTACACTTAACAGTAGAAGAGGCATGGATTATTTTATATATTTATATAATTAATTCATTTTTTCTGTTCAGCTTTATAAGATCTTATTCAGTTTTATATTTTTATTTTTATAACTCTAATGATTTGAATATCTTTTATTTGCGGTTTTTTAAATATTAATATAGGCGTTGTATTTTATAATGTATAATAAAATTATGTATTTGTATGTAGTGATTATAAAATGGACGTTTCAAATGTAAATCAGCAACAGACACTAATTCAGTTCTGTAAGCCAAGAACTCGAAACCAAGCAAATCAAGTCCGAACCCCACAGGAACCTATCTAAATTAGAAAAAATATATAAGATAAGTCTATGTAAAGATATTTGCCCGCAAAAAAAAGAGATAAAAAAAATTCATTTCATTTCTTTAAAGGCATTCTGGCATACATAAGTAGGACAGCAGTAATAAGCCGACGCACACAGTATCTTACATATACAGGGTGATTATTTTAAAACTTCCCACCTTGGAAAACTCTTTTATTAGTAAAATTATCAAAAATCGCCGAAACGTCGTTTTTGCTTTGAAGGGGGACATTTAATCACCTACTCTAGTCAGTTGGGAAACTTTCACCCTTCCCCAGTCACCCCCACCCCAGAATTTTAAATGGCACTACCCCATGTGTGATATATCATTTAAAGGGTATAAGATTCTCAATTTCTTACATTAAAGATAATCAAAATTGGCCCGGCCGTTCGTGAACTAAAGAAAAAATGTATTTAATTTAATCAACACATTTCAGTCTCTAGTTCACCAACGGTTGGACCGATTTTAATTATCTTTAATGTAAAAATGATATATCACACATGGGGTAGTGCCGTTTAAAATTTCGGGGTGGGTGTGGTTGGGTGGAGGGTGAAAATTTACCAGAATCTTAAATGGCACTATCCCGTTTGTAATATATCATTGTGAAAGGCACAAAGTTTTCAATCTATTACATCAAAAAAAAAATTAAAATCAGCCCGGCCGTTCGTAAACTAAAAACAGAAACGTATTGATTGAATTAAATATATTTTTGGCTCTAATTCACGAACGGCCAGGCCGATTTTAATTTTTTTTTTATGTAAAAGATTGAGAATCATATACCCTTTAAAATGATATATCACACATAGGGTAGTGCCATTTAAAATTTTGGGGAGAAGGTGACTGGGGAGGAGGGTAAAAGTTTCCCAACTGATTAAAGTATGTTATTAAATGTCCCCATCCTAAACAAAAGCGACGCGTTTCAGCGATTTTTGATAATTTTACTAACTAAAGAGTTTTTTAAGGTGGGAAGTTTTAAAATGATCACCCTGTATGTTCCAACCCAAAGTTGACAAATAACAGCGTGCAGAGCCGTTGCTGTGGGTGGTAATCAAACGTACAGCAAGCCTTCAACAGACAAGAGATAAATGCTTGCTGGGGAATATTACAGAAGTAAAAGTAACAAAACTGTCATATTTTAATGCATATTTGCATTTATTAACATAACTGTTTTTTTAATTTCATGGATCAATCAAACATACGAGTTAAATTTTCAAAAGAAATAATTCAATAAAACCAGCTAAGTGTTGAAATTCCATCATGCATTTTCTACTAGGAATAAGTGGAGGAAATTTTGATTTTTCAGAAGTTCAGTTGCATACATAGTACAGCTTATTCTGCAGACGGAGAAAAATGTGAAAATTATAGATAATGAAAATTACTCAAAGAAGCACAATGAACCTTTTCAAAAACAGGCATCCCGTCATTTTTCCATGTGTTGTCGTTTTAGCGTGACCAATCATATTTGTGGTAATTGCTTCGCATAGATTGTATTGAAAACGAATCGGAAATAAACGATTCTCATTACATGTGAATTTGTATGTTTGAATTATTACCTAAAAACCATTAACAATAACGCTAAGCAGTTATTACGTCAATAGTATGGGTCAAATCGCGTTTAATTTCAAAAGTCATATTATTAGCAATAACGATCGGTATTGAAATATTTTAAAAACGTTTTTGTTATATCTAGCTACATCTGTATGTTCCCAGTGCACATCGTAATCTGTTTGAAAAAAGCAGAAAATTTATTTTACATTATTGTATGCATAACAAAATAAAATTTAGGTACATTTATACTAAACTTTTTTGTTTCATTCTGTCCTGATACGGATATTGGTATCAACACTGTGCACAAATATACTTTTAACATTTTTCAAAACGTGGACTTGTAGCAGCAAAACAAAAAAAGTTTATCTACCGCAACACAGAGAGGAACCAAATAAATAAATTAATCTTGCATAGCCCATTACACAAATGCGATTTTAGATAACGTTAAGAATAACAGAAAAACATAGGTAAAGTTGTAGAGTGTAAAAATTAAATATTAGCCAACAAGACTACATTTTTTAGTCTGGAAAATAATTTATTTTAGTTTTTAATTCTTTTAAATTATTTTTCCAGTTTCATTTATATTTTATTTTATTCATTTATAGTGTGATAGGATTTTAATGTGTTAAACTTTCCATCAATTTTATGTGTAAACATAAACTGTTTTATTTTAATTTTCTTCCTCTTAAGTATGACTCTGTCAGCAGGACAGACTTTCCAGCTTTGCTGATCTATCCTTTTTATTCATTTCAACAGATTTTGTTTCTGTAAGAACGTGATTATGCTAAATAGTAACTACTAGAGCTGTAAAAAAATATGTACTGGGGATCACTCTATAGTTAGTTGCAATAGTAACAGTAACAAAACATGCGTAAACAGCAACTTCGCACAGCTCTTAAATTACTTATACGTTAAAAGATAATGAATTTTGCATGTTTTCACTAGGTTCTTCGAATTTAGAGAACAATGAACAGCATCTATTTAAAGCATGATCAATGATCATAAAGTAAGACATCGTACCTTACCACGAAGCGAAAGGCCCTATTAATATAAATTAAAGGAATACTTCAAGGTTTTTCAATTTAGAATATTTTTTTGTCATCACTAAAAATATACAATAAAATTAGTTTTTCAGGATTACGCCGAAATAAGATTAGTTCCATTTAATGAAGGTAGTTCGTATTCCTTCCAGATTATTGATGAGCAGTGAACTATGCAACTTGGCTCTACAATTTAGCCGATCTCGCTTTTCTGATAATTTCCGAGATTCCAATGCACAAACAAGAACTTTAAAACGCCCTGCATTATTAGCTATGTACGTTGCATCTTTTTAATTAGGTACGATGACAAAAAACCATAATAAATTTTTAAGAAGATATTTAATATTTAACAAAAAGCAGCTACACGCGAGAGTTATTAATTAATGGTATGAGTACGACAGAAGTTTGTATATAAAAAGTTGAAAAATAATCAATTTTGTATTTGTGTAAAAAGAAAAATTAATTAGACCAATTTTTCAGGAGATCAGCTTTTAAAGCAAATAAAAGATCAACAGCTTGTCGGATTTTTGCACTTTTGCCTACTTTTTTGAATAGTTTTGAAAACAAGTAATCTTTTCGAAAAAAAACGTATATTTTATAATGTTAATTTCCTTTTTGCAACGTAGGAAAATATAATAACGGCTACTATACAGAATATTTTGAGAATAACTAATATTTTGTCATATGTGAAAGAAATGAATATTTTTTTTGAATAGTTTGCAAAGTAATTATAATTACCTTTCCGGTCTTGTCTATTTGTTTAACTGTTTATTTTTACTACCGCTCTAAAACATAATGTTGCGATTCAGACTAAATTATAATTATACAGAATATTGCGTGATGAAAAAAGTCCATTTTAAAGAAATTATGGACATTTTTAGCTATAGATTGAGAAGTACAAAAAACACGTGTGTCGTGACATACATTGAATATTTCATAATTGGATTGCCATGTGTATAATTTTGAAAACTAAACAAGCTTTCTTTTTAAACAGTAAAAAACAGATTTTTTTCATTTTAACACGTCGGTCGACCCAGTTATAAAAAATTAATTCTCTTGCAAGATCCAATTTCATAACAAATGTGAAATATGGATACTACAACGAAGCGGAGGTAAATCAGCATTCCAGACCAACAAAAAATGCATAAAACAAACATCGGTAATTTTAACTTGAACTAGTTATTTGCAAATTTGCTATTCTTACAAATTCTTTGTATTCATTTATTGTTGTTCTTTTATTAATAGCATCGTGTTACTAATGTATAAAAAGATAACCCGTGATCTTAATAAACCTGACTTAAACACTCGTTTGTTTCGTGCCCTATTTTTACTTAATAGGATGGTAAGACTGAGATTCTGGCAGCAATTAGTTTATTCAGATATATGTAAAATTGTAAACCATGAAACAAAGTTAAAGGTACAGTTAAAATCAGATGCAAAGTAGCGCTTATGATGTCTTACAGTTTTTATTAATTCACAAGGGCTGTGTCCAGAAGCAAGCAGCGATAGCGGTGAAAGGCTCCTGGAGGAACCCACCAAGGACGAGAATTATATTTTACTTATAAAATAATATCTTTTGTCATATTGTGGCAGATTAGAAAAATACAAAATTCAATGTAGAACACATTTATTTTCATTTATCTACATACAATTGTGACTAGTTAGTGACTATCATTGGTAAATAATTCACTTCTCATTTGAAACAGAACGTTAAAAAAAGTATATTAACCAAAAACTTATAAAAAAATTATTATTTTGATAAAACGGAATGTTGCATTTCAAACACAAACCTACATCACACTTTACACGCATGGATGTAACGATGCTTTTACAATTTTCATGTGCACACCTCCTTTTCTTTTTATTTCTTATTTTGCTAAGGAGATGATTAATCTGATCGAAACGAATGTCATCCAAAACTCTTGAGTGCCGTTAAGCCCACTAATTTAACCACAGTTTTGTACCTTGTGAGATACGCTAAAGCTGTTTCTCTCCTAAATTCCAGTTTTGTTAGCTTCCTACTTTTTTTATACAGATGCCAGGTATTGTTTATTGCTGCATCCGAAAGCCACGTCAAAATTGCACAGTACCATTTTTTTCCTTTGATAGAAATACGATATTGATTGATATCCTGGTCCATTCTGTATGTGCCGCCCATGTTTTTATTATAGGTACCAATGAGTGCAGGTTGTGGGACGTTTATGTGATATTTTCTTTGGAAGAAAACCTTTTAACAGACTTGACTGAGTTTTCCTCAAGCGAATTTGATGCAACAGCGACTACACTATTGTCCATCCATTTTCTAATAAAAATTTCATCCCGTTGTTCGATTGCATCTCTAAATGTTCCACGCTTCATTTTTTTCATTTGCTCATGAGATGGTAATATGCAATCGTTCGGAATGCTGTTTCTTCTTATTGTCCCAGTTGCTAAATACCCACGTTCTCTCAGGTACTTTAGACGATTCAAGCTGGTGAATAAACTGTCTATCACCATGTGGTAGGGGCAACTCTTTTTATCATCCGGTAATTCGTCTAAAAAGGAAATCATGGGGGCTGTTGTCGTACCGAAAACCTGATTAGTTCAGTCAAATAAGGCGAAATTAAAGCCAAATCTCGGAATAAAAAATACAAAGCTGGAAATTTGTCTTGACGTTCTAAAGACGGGCCGAAAAGTCTCATAAGATATCGTGTCCGCTAGTCAAGATATCAATGGTCAAAGGTCACGAAAATCGGTTTTTTTACAAATATCTCGTTTCCTAAGGCTCGCATGTCGTTGAAGGGACTTACAGACCTTGTAGAGCATAAACTTCTCTACAAATTTAATTTTATGCATTTTTCTGTATGATTAATCGTTTTCGAAATAAAGCGCGGAAAGTGGGAAGCGCGCATCCATTTATAGGTTAACGCTATGTAAACTGCGGAGTCAGATGCACAGTACACTTTACAAAGTTAGTTATATAATAAAATATTATTATTGTCACTATTAAAGTTAACAAACTGTTAATGAAATTAAATATTTTAAATACATTATAAGTAATGCGGATGCATCAGTTGATGCGACACAACATCTGCCCTGTTTAACAAAGAAAAACTGCAGATTATAAAGATGTTCAAGAAAAACCCCGATTTGTACTAGTCAGCTCAATTATTCCAACAGAAAAACATTATTTAAAAATGGAATACTTGTTCTTTTAGCAATGTATAATGCTTCAAAATCAGAAATCTGTATTGACAATTTTAGATACACACAATTCATCAAATTAACACCATTCAAGAGACCGGTGGAATTATCATCTCTTCCATCTGCAAGTGCAGCAGCTCGTCAGCATATCTATCGGGCCTACTTCCAGATCCAGACTGGTTAGGGAAGAATTTACAACTTGAAAATTGGGGATGGGATCTAGAGAACAAGATCCTGAAGCCGACAATAACATTATTGCCACCAGCATTGGACAAACTATTGAATAGCATCTTCTGCAGTTTCAACAAAGGTTGTGGCGTAAACTGCGGGTGTAAAAAACTAGAATTGCAGTGCTCCACAGTTTGTGGTCAGTGTCACGGACAAACATGCTTCAACGCCTCATTAATATCAAGGGATTTTGATACAGAAAATTAATTTGTTTCTGAGAGCCTTTAGGTTTTAGAATTGAAACGTGACGGAAAACGAGGATGACGAAAAAGATCCGGAAAATGAATTTGGGTGACCAAAAGAAAAGGACGGTAACAAAGATGAGAAATCTTGAGACGCATATCTACTGGTGATGGTATTCAGGAAGTGAACCGAGTAGCTTCTGATACTATTCCCTAGGAGATTGTGTATTGCATTACATCAGTACACAATGGATTAGGCCTATCGAGGATAAATCCCATGTCAAAAAACCTACCTTGCATTCTACCACAAATAATAATATATTTCATTATATAATTAACTTCGCAAAGTGACTATGCATCTGACTCCACAGTTTACAGAGCGTTATACTATAAACGGATGCGCGCTTCCCACTTTCCGCACTCTATTCAGAAAACGGATAATCATACAAAAAATGCATAGAACCAAACTTGTAGAGACTTTTATGCTCTACAGCTATTGTAAGAACCTCCAATTACATGAGGGGCATGGAAAGCGAGATATTTGCATAAAACCAATTTCCGTGACCTTTGACCTTTGACCTTTGATATCTTGACTAGCGGACACGATATCTTATGAGACTTTTCAGCCCTTCTTAATTAACGTCGAGACAAAGATCTATGCAAATCTTCAGCTTTGTATCTTTCATTCCGAGGTTTAATCCTCATTTTACTGGATTACATCATATTCTGGGTTTGTTACTGTTGTACTGTTTTTAATAAATCAAGCCTTTGAGTAGAGTTATAAGTAGACGAGGTTTGAGTCACCTGTCACCATGGCAAATATTAGAATTATCTCCAGCGTGAAAGTATCTTGTGATGAACAAAAATTTGTCTTTCCTCATACACTCAGATACTAATTTATTTTTCAAGTCAGACTAGATATCCCAGTAATATTTTCTTCCAGGCAAGACATTATAACCTGAAAGGATGAGAATATCTCTGAAGAAACATTCATGCTACTTTCATTCTTCGATAAGGCATATTTCTTAGTTTCTGTGACATATCTTCTACAACGAAAAGCTAGAAGATCTCTACAAGAGTTTGTCGTCATCAATAAAACATAGAAACAAACGCATACAACGTCGATTTTTATTTGAATGGGAGCACCTTTTTGCAGCTATGGAATAAGCGTAAGTGTAACCCTTTACCCCCACCACCTTCACATGAAGATCTTTAATAGCATTACTTGTGATACATCATTTTAAAAGTAATTTTATTAGGAATGCAGCGGTGTATAAAGTTTTAGAAAATTACAAGCACGAAGTCACAAGACAAATGGGATACTTTGAAAGTTACTTCGTTGTGGTTTTAATTATTTTTTTTAGTTAAAATACATTTAATTTTTACAGTAATAAAGTGAAAGATTGTTGAAACAATTATGTTTAGTTAAAATAAGACTGTGAAGTGAAACGCTAACCATTTAATTCAAATTCTTTATTATTGATTCTATTAAAGCCAATAAATATAATGCAAATATTAGGATTTATTTTATAAAATACTCAGATTGTTCTTCATTCCTATGAAGACAATTATAAAGCCTTTGTTCGAACGCTCTTCTTATGTTTTCCAATGTCTCGTGTCTAATATTTTAGCAAGCAACAGTGATCCTATTTCCTACTTCTTGAATATTTTCAGACTGCGTTTTAAGAACAATTGACTTCAAATGGAAAGTAGTCAAGAAGACTCAGATCCGGAGACCGTGCTGGCTACTCTATTGGCCCTCTTCTACCTATCCATTGACCTAGAAATGTTGCGTTTAGTGACTCTCTGACTGGTAATACGTAATGGGGAGTAGCACCATCTTACTGGAAAAACAAACCATTTTCATCTAATTGGTTGACTGCCTTGTTCATCGTATTGATTTTCATAACTCTCAACGATTAAAGGGTTAACATAAATTTGAAGCAGATTTACTAAAAAAAAGCCATTTAGATTTTCTTTGGTGAATATAAAGCCTATTACAGAGTCTTCAAGAATACCAGCCCAAATGTTAATTTTCTCGAGATATTGAGTATGCACGTCCTTATATCAATGTGGGTTTTCTGTATCCCAATAACAACAATTTTGGCGCTTAGCAAGTTCATTGAAGTAAAATGTGCACTCGTCACTGAATCAAATATTTTTCACAGAAATTTTGTTTCGGTTAATCTTGTCTATTATAATTTCGCAGAACCCTATCCGTCTGTCAGAGTTATCTTGTAATTGTAATTCTTTAATAGGTTGCATCTTATTGGGATGTAATTCTTGAATAGGTTGCATCTTATTGGGATGAAATTTATTTAACCAAAAAACTTTCTGTTCGGAACCGACTGAAATGTGAGTTAAAGCGGATATTTCACGTATCGAACTTCGGGGTGAAACAGCAACATTCCCAAGAACTTCTGTTTGAATTAATACATCGATTACTCTTTGTTCTTTCCTCTTTTATTATTAGCAGAACCAGTTTTAAAATTTTTGAATTAATTCTATTACATACTAATGGTCTAAACTGTTTTCTGGATGTCTTCTGTTGAATTCAGTGGCAGCTTGTCTAGCATTTTCATTGAATTTTCCGTAAAGCATAATAATTTCTGTTCTTTCTGCTAAAGCGTACACCATTTTCAAATTATTATTAATTTTAATGACAAGTTATTACTATCGTTTTGACAGCACTTACAAACAAATCAAAGGGAGGCAACAAAGATATATTACAGTGTAATATAATTTTCTAATTTGGAGTTCATTTCAATAATCCTTCATTTTATTATTGTAAAAATTAAATGTGTTT
>VTPC01002404.1:0-21212 GCA_011009095.1 Ignelater luminosus
ACACATTAAGGTCAACTGAGAAATTTAATTGAATTAATCAAACCTTTTATATGAAGCTTTAATCGAAAAATGTCAGTTACTCATAGTTGTAATATGCATAATATACTTTGTAATGTTGTCTTTCACAATTATTCTTTTTACAGGGGAATTACAAATCTTGCTCTTTTGTAAGGTAGTACAGTAAACTGGATCTTATAGGGTTTTCTTATTTCTAAAATTGATCAGCGGTAGTTGTAGCATCTTGTTTCTAATTTTGGTTTCTAAATACGCGTTTTATACTGATTATATCGAAATTTTAAGCTGTTTAGTTTAGTTTACTTAGATACTGGGATTTTATTTGACGCTGAAGATTTTCTTACAGTTTCCTTCAGTAATGGCAATGAGTTTGGGAAAAAATAAATTTTGAGTTCCAACATTGGTTCCTATTTGATCGAGTCACATATAATCGAGGTCAGATTACTATAGAATCTTACATTTATGAAAGTTCAGTTTACTTGTCTGATTTTTAAAAATACTTTTTCTTTGAGTTGCTTACTAATCATTCAGGTTCAGGGTTCAGATTCGCCAGCTTTCTCAGCTTTTTTTACTATACCAAGACACCTTAGCTATGTAAGTACATTTTCATCAACAACTAGCTATTCATTACTAAATTCTAAAAAATTCTAGCTTTTCAATAAGTTTTATACACATTCGAAATTTCCGCTCACCTTATTACTCATTTCATTTGTAATAAGGATAAGAAATACCTATGTTGAATATCTGCTTGGTACTGGTTAGCAACCGTGATTTGCGGCATTATTTAAGAATAAATGACAATGACAATAACCTGAATAATGTTCTATGAGAATAACTAACATACAGAGCTTCCACAAAAGACCTTAACAAATGAGAAGATTTTTTGTCTTTGAACTTAGATAAAAATCATTTTGGGGAAAAGTTCTGCATCACTTCAAATCAGACGTCAGAAATTTGGAAATTGGAAAATTTTGAAAAGTATATAGAGAAGAACCAAAAAGTTAAAACCGCTACATTCTGACTCTCCTCCATATACCTTACGAAATCTTCCAAATTTCTTAAGTGCGTCTGATTCGAAATAATGCATAACTTTTTTCTTATAATGATTTTTATCTAAATCCAAAGATAAAAGATTTTTGCATTTGTTAAGAACTTGCATGGTATCTGTGTAAGCAATAACGTGCCAAATACAAATAAATTTGTGTATTAGGTAATGTTTGATAATAAATTGAAAGCATAGATAAAAAAGCATTGACTTTTGCATAAATAAATAGCTAATTTAACTATTTTATTATTATTCATAACTTTTTTGAATCCTGTCAGTTGCATTGCAAAATCATGGTCATAGTCTTTAAAGTCATAATGGTAAATAGTGAGTGGCTCCTGTAAAGTCGATCGTGCCTGATTGCAGTTTTCAGTTTTTATCTGGGTAGTATTGTTTCTTTTTAAAAAATTCAAAGTTTTTCTTCCAGACAATTCTTTAGCTTCTGCTGATTCCAGAAAGTAAGTTCTCAGGATTGGATATCTCAGCCTTTACTTTAATAATAACTTAAGATGTGGTAGGGAGTCTCTTCCTCCTTGCCAAATTGTCTATTTATTGCTAATGGAATTAAGATTTTTTCAATCTGAAGAAATGCTTATGCAGATAAATGTGTCCTGTTATTAGCCCAAGTGTTTCTCGTAGCTTTTCTTCTTCTATACTTTAAGAATCCTGTTATTTCTTCGGGATGTTTTCAGGGGAAGAGAAATGTCTCACCGCTAGTTTATTTTTCGCCTTTAAATCGTCTCTAACCCAGAGCTTGGAAGTAATCCAAAAAAATTCGGCAAGTTGGCTTTGCTTGCAAACTTTCTGGTTCTACTACCTTCTTTTGCAAAGAGATCTACAATTGCGTTCCTGTAAAACCTTTTACTACCTATTGATAATTATTTACATTTTATTAGGTTGAAGTCTGGGTTTACTTTACTTTATTTCATGGACTAATATTTTGCTAAAATACTTTTAGCAATTTCAAGGCTTTTCGTTTATGTAAAGAAATGTTGTTATAATAAAGATAAAATAACATACCACTTTGAATTTATTATTGTGTCTATCTACTGCATAACGTGTTAAAAAAAGGATTTCGCATAGTGCTTTTTGACCGCCGGAAATTATTTAGATTTTTCTTTGTAATTTTTTTTGTCTAAATAATATTAGACATGTTAGAAGAGTTGCGACTCCTTGTCTCTATTCGTTCTTTCTGGCACAAAGAAAAAGTCCCGAGGATGGAATCATAAGGTTTACAGAATTCTCTGTAAGAAACCTTTCGAAAGATACAAACAATAGTAAACACTTTAATATCATTTACTCATGGCTATATATCTACTTATACCAATATTCCCAGAATAAAAGAATGACTCTAAAGAACCTTACTTTCTGTCCAAACACTAAAGTTACTGTTTTCCATGTCCATGTCAAAACAATTATATCGCTGCTTGAAAATGGGCACTCAGAGAAAGAGAAACGTGTAATCCTCTTCTAATCAAGACTTTCTTGACTGTACGTTTTTGCACACTATCAATTGCGACAAAAACTTTGACGTCTTAACTATTAACAGCAAATGTGAAACAACTTAACCAACATAGTCGCGAAGAATTTTATCTGAAGCATGAAGGTCAATGTAGAAAACTATTGATTGTAGCTCATTTTAAAGCAATGGAGATTCGACGTACGATTATCTGTAACATTCTTAAGAGTTGAGTTTGAAAAACCTTCTAGAAGATTACCCAGTAATGGCAAAAAAGCTAGAAAGATGGCGAGAAGGAAGGAGAAAGAACTTGCAAGCACTACTGTTGGGAAACTTGGACAGTTATACAGGAGATTTGGAAGAAAGTTCAAAATTACGCATGAATACATTGGAAACAAACTAACTGAAGAAACGCTGGTAGTAAAAAAAAATCGGTTTCTAAATACATTAAACTCTGATTTGGACGTCAAAGAACATTTATTTGCCTAAATTACAAGATGATCGTTTAAAACTCACGTATCACTTGGACATTACTATAGGTGAAAATGTAGCGAGCGTACCTAACTTATACCAATAGAGAGCTTTTGTTATCAATTAAAGCAAGTTGAGTTGAGTTGAAAGAGCTGAGCTTGCCACAACAAAGGAGGATAACCTTGTCTAGGTTCGTAGGCACAGCGGGATCCACGACAATGAGAAGGCGAGCACATTTACCAGACTTTACCTTAAAACCAGAATTGTTTCTAGAGATGTCAAGGCAATAAATTTTGTCAATCCTAAACTCATGGGTTTAAGAGATTCAAAAGGTGAGTTGGCTAAGAAACAGTAATTATCGCCATGCAAAAGACTATCTAAGCGGTTTTGACCTGTTAAATGGCTGGCTAATCGGTTCGTAAGTCTTTTAATTGGGGTTCTCACAAACCACTGTACACCGAACGATGAAATAAAGATTGCTTATTACTTATTTAGAAGAATATCCAACATGCTCTAAATGTGGGAATGTTGTTGAAACGTTTTTTCTTTTTGGGAAAATGAGGATTATGTAGACTGAGGTTTAAGACCTTTCAGTCCGTTAGCTTTGCAAGGGAGAAATCGAGCTCTCTAGCCTGGACCGATATCTTTACTTTCGTACTGGAGTCAGGTAGTTTCGGGCAGAGAATAGAGGAAAGAATATTAGGTGTTCCTAGAGGTGGTTAAGGGGGTAAGTAAAAAAGTATAAAGACCCATTTGCTGGCCGAAAAGGGGTGGGAAGCGAAAAATGTGGCGCAATTACAAACCCGAATTAAAGCAAAAGCCTTACCATTTCACGATAAAGTGCTCTATCATCTCAGATATTGTTAACAAAAGTTTTTGTTAATGTTTATTTGGAAGATGCGATAATACATGTACATATTGTGATGATATTCAAAACTAAATGGTTTAAAATAAAAAAAAAAGGTTAATCATTCAAAAAGTATAATATGATTAAGTGCATGTACAGTAGGTTTTGTGATTAGGAATAGATAACAAAAAGTAGGTTGTACAGAGTGGGCGGCTAGATAATAAAAAGAAAAATTGAAAAAAAGGGTATCTAGGTGTGGTTGTTGATAGATATAAAAGAAATGAAAAATAGAGAATTGTGAAATAATGAAGAAGGAAGCAAATGAGTAGAGTGACTTGGTGCCCGTTCCCAATTTCACTGTGGTGAACAATTATTGGATGAGATACAAAGTGCAAAATTGTGAGAAGACGAGACTGAGTGCTATAAAGGTGAACAAAGGATACCCAAGAAGAGGAAGAGGACCTACTAAAGTTTATAGGTGGTATAATTAGAAATAAAATAAAAAATAAAGTAAAATCGTAACTACTAAAAAAGGAAGAAAGTTAAAATAATAAAACTGTGTAGTTAGTATAGTTAGATAAAAAAAAATGTAAAAATTCTTTGAATGAGTTGATCATTATCAATTTTTAAATTTTTTTGACAAACATATCTTGACATTCATAATAGAAGCTGACAAATCTCATTGACACAAGTTAATGTCATAACCATTAACCTATAATTAACAAACATTCTTTTGGCATTAATTTAAAATTTTGATAAATAAAATTCAATTTCGGCCCATGAAATAAGACTATAACTAAATGTTGTGGAAATCATTACATTGAAGTTAATAATATATCATTACAATATGTATGCAAAATATGCCCTGATTACAAATCGGATTTATGTGTTTATCTGTATGAATGATATGAACTTTGCACCAAGTGTGCTATTTTACCAAAGCTCTATTTTTATTTTTTATATAAATATTTTAAATAAAAAAAGAAGATTGTTTCGACCGCAAAATAAGTATTGTGCAATATATATCTAATCAATAAATGTTTTTAAGTAGATTGGATCGACTTTTATTGATTAACAAATAAGTAAAAACGAAATAAAGGGCAAAATATGAAAATCGTGGTAGGCTTTTGAAAATTGCAAAGGAAACATTCTTTTCTCATGACATTTTCAAAATTCGGTCAAATAAGTCCATTTTTCAGACATTTTTTTTAAAAATGTCACATTTGACAGGTAATGGAGGCCACATGATTACTTTTGATTATGTTGTATTTGATTCTGGAGCAAGCAAAACCTGATGCCGGAAACAAATTTTCTATAAGTCATTCAATAACAGTTTTTCCCATATGGTGCAGACTACGTATGTTAACAATGCGTAAAGCCAACTTTTAGAAGCGATTTTAGAAAATATATTTTATAGGACCAACAATGCAGTTTTCTTGCTTCTTTTTATAGCTTTACGCTAGAGAACCATGCAAATATAGTTTTGTTACTTATATTATGTCAACTACATCAAATATGCTTTGGAAGTATTGTAGGGTTTCTAAAATTAGAAAAAGCTGAATGTTACACGAGTATTCGTTTAAAAAGACGTCTACTATTATGTTGGCCAAAAATGGAGCTGATCTTTTTACGCGAAAAAAAATGGAAGTTGGAAATCCTCAGCAGTTACTGAACAGTATATTGAGGAATCAGTTACTAAAACAAAATCAAGACTTCGAAGCATTTTCAACAGGCAGTACATCAATCTCAAACGGTTCCAGCAGTTAAACAGACAGTGATAAAAGGGAAGAGTGTTCTAAGTGTTCGATTCAACAGACAATGCATCTACTTTAAGAAGTTTCAGCAGTTGTACAGAAAATGACAAGAAAGAAGTTTTTTTTTATTATTTCTGGCAACTGCTTTTTCATTTCAGTAGTTCCTTCCACACAGTGTTTTCTTTTTAATTTGTAAGGTTTATTTAATTTAACTGAAATTAATATTTATATTATTATAACAGACAGCAAAAATGTCTTACAGAAGCAGCAAGCAACTAAGAAATTCCTGGCATTTCCATGAGCTTACCTCACAGACTAAGAATGTGTCTTCAATAGATTCATGCCTTCAGTCAGAAACCCATATTCAAAAATGCAAATAAAGGGTTTTCCAATAAGAGGTGTTATTTTGAATAGCCCGCTATTTCGGTAGATGTCACTTTTGAAGCTATCATTTTTTGACATTTGACAAGTAGAAACTACGCCATTAATAAATATGGAACGATACACGCTTCAACAACGCATTGAAATTATTAAAATTCACTATAAAAATGGTGAAAATTTGGCAGAGACGGTTCGTAAAACTCGAACATTTTTGGGTCACCGTGAAGCACCTTGTCGGACCGCAATACAGAAATTGGTGAAAAAATTCGAGCTCTTGGGACAAGTTAGTGATGTGAAGAATAAAACCCGTGCACGTCGCTCAAGAACAGCCGAGAATATTGCTGTTGTAGCCGAAAGTGTTAAAGAAAACCCAGGTTTGTCCATTCCTCGTCGTTCTTTGGAATTAGCCATTCCACAAACGTCATTACACCGTATTTTCCATAAAGATTTGGGTCTTAAGGCTTATAAAGTCCAGTTAACACAAGAACTCAAGCCGGCCGATCATCAACAACGTCGTGTCTTTGCTGATTGGGTCGTTGAAATGCATGAAAATGATCCAGAATTCCATCGAAAAATCATCTTGAGTGATGAGGCCCATTTCCACCTCGGTGGCTTCGTCAACAAGCAAAATTGTCGGATCTGGGGCTCAGAAAATCCAAGAGTTATTGTTGAAAAGTCTCTCTATCCTCAACGTGTGACTGTTTGGTGCGGTTTATGGTCCGGCGGAGTCATTGGACCTTACTTTTTCGAAAATGAGGCTGGAGCAACAGTTACGGTGACTGGATTGCGCTATCGAGAGATGATTAACGATTTTTTATGGCCGGAATTGGATGGTATTGATCTGGACAACGTTTACTTTCAACAAGACGGCGCTACGTGCCACACAAGCAACGAAACCATTGATCTTTTACGGAAAAAGTTTCCGGACCGTGTTATCTCTCGAAGAGGTGATCACAATTGGCCACCGAGATCTTGTGATTTAACACCTTGCGACTTCTTTCTTTGGGGCCACGTGAAAGAGAAGGTCTACGCCAACAGCCCAGCGTCGATTCAAGACTGTATATCCTGATTTGCTTTTCCGTTACGTCGCTCTCAGTTTGACATGAGGGGAATTTTCAGTTATTCTATGTGTACTTACCATCTTGGAAATTTTTTATCTTTAACTTTAGGTAAACTTCTGTAACAACATAGTATGTAACAAATTAGTGTTGTTTGATTTCAAAACTTCTTAGATAAACAGTTGAACCGTTAGTTATCATTCTCAAAGAAAATTTCTTAAATACGTCATTTTCTGTTTTATTAAATGATTTTTAAAAGTTGGCTTTATGTGGTAACTTCCGAAGACAAAGAATAACACTTTGTGTCCACATTATTGATAAATAGTTAATTACTTTTTATTATCTAATTATGCGATGAAAGCAAAATCAAGTAAGCATTCATTTAAAAAAAATCTTTTCTGCGTTCTATTTTTGAAAGAGAATGTTAAATGGCGGTTAAGAATCTGGTTTGTACAATGCATTAGATTACCAGAGACCCTTTTTTTTAGGTTTTTAGCCGTCATCAGTAGGTCGTAGTAACGATTTTCTGTACTTGCAACGTATCTTGCAATGCACCAACAGGAATTGCTTCGTGAGATACCATCCTCGAGCTTGGCGCGGGTTTAATGGTATTGATGAGATCAACTTAATTGTTTCAAGTCCCAAACACACTGTATATCATGAGAATCTCATGTAGTGTAACTGATCTCCAGAACAACTACCTACCTATTGTTAAAATATGACTATTATTTTTCGAATGTATAGTCGTTTAGAAACTTCTAAGTGTAACATATCATGCTTTCTTATTTCTGAGAGATAGAATTTTATTAAATTAATTTAAAGTTATGCATTATTCAGAAATGAATAGTAACAAAGAGAAATAAAGCAAACGGGATAAAAATAAAACACGTCTTGCAATCGCAGTTTTTATATATTTTTTCTCTAGGCTAGTAAATATTAGGTATTTATATAAGTACTATTTCTTGAGCAACATCATTGAATCACTCTATTATTACTGAGTTTGATTCTGATAAATTATATTTGTATGACATTATTCATATTTTCTGAAATAATATTCAGACATACGTCTGGCATTTGCAACCATTTAATGCATTTAATACAAATTACCACAAAATTGGTAAATGCACCAACTTACAAAAACAAAATAAATTAAAAGTACAGTTATACAATCCACTAGTAAAAGTTTTTTTATCACATTTTTATTTTTTCTTATATCTAAAATTATTTTATTCGTTTGCTTCTAAATCCTAAAAGTAAAAAGTAAAAAATTGCTTCGTATAAAAAATAAAAAATCCTTTTAGTAAGGATATGTCAGACTTATTAATAATATACGGGTTCTTCGAATTTGCATTTACATCTATTTATGCAATATCGTGAACAGCTGGCCCCATCTACTGGCGCTTGCGAGGAGTTACCAAAATAACAAGAGATTCTGCTTTGTTGTGGTTGTTGTTGTGGAGTCATGCCCCAACCTGCTCTTATATTTTCACCAAGATCAAGCAGATTTCTGTCTCCCCATTTGATTTTCATAACTCCATTAAATGGGGGTTCTTCATCAACTTTTTCAGTTTTCTCTTTTTCTGTCTCTTGCTTGCTCTCTTTTGGCTTTGCGTTCTTAACTGCGTCATCGTATACCTAAACAAAGAAATAAATGAGTCAGTCACAATATGTTCTTAATACATGTACATTTACAACTATCGTGCAGTAGGGTGAGAAGACAAATGTGAGCTTTCTTTAAATTCTTATCGAGATATCAGCACATGATTCTTAAGAAAAGCATGACTCAGTTAGTTAAGATAAACCTTTGGAAAGCAATTCCAAAAGGTCTACCGTTAGATAACATGAGGTAAGATACAAAAACAAAGTAGATGGTTTAGACATCAATACAAACAAAGAGGTTTATTCTTAGGGCAAGAATAATCATAACTTTCTGACAAAACAAAAAACGTTACAACACATGAAGGTAGAATGGAAGTGTAAGAATGTCAATGGTATGAGAAAAGACAAAGGGAAATTTAAAAACATAGGCGAAGAAAGATTTTGGCTGTAAGAAAGTTTAAGGCAATTATAAAACAGAATTAGCAGACAAACCTTGAATCATGAAAAACAGGTGAATAGTATGTCAATGAGAGATGTGATCGAAACAAATTGATGAATTACAAGAAAATATCATAGTTACCCTCTTGGGCTATTTGAACGTTCATTTGAATAAAGTCTGTTTAGCTGTATACTACATGCTTGTATACTGTCGAGATGATGTCCACAACTTATAACCGGCGAGTCAAAATTTGAAAGTTTTGATCTGATCTTTGATAGAGGCTTATCATGTCTTTTGCAGTAATGGTATCTTTGAAGACCAAGGAAACATTTCAGTTTGTTAAACTTTCCTAATTAAGTCCAATGTCCAAAATTGGAATTCCGGAAATGGGAAAAGATAGGAAGTCGGTTAAATTGAAAAAAGTTGCCTATCTTGAAGACCAATATTCTTTACTGCTTTTTTTGTCTCTTCAAAATAATTTATGACTTGCTACGTATGTATTAAAAACGGAGATTTCACATTTCTTCAAAGTCAAATATACTCTGCAACAAATGGGAATATAAAAGACCCTAAAGGTAGAATTTAAAAAAATGTAAACAGCAACAAGGGTGACGTATTTCTGTTCCACTTCCAAATAGACCATAGATGTGAATATCTTTAAATGAAAAGAATGCTTTGAATGCTTTTCAGTGATAGAAGGCTGTACAATGTACATTAGCCATTATTTTTTTGTTTTAGAAAGTTATTCAATAAGAACAATTTTCTTTTTAAGGATAGTAGTTTGCTGTGGTTAATCACTGATCAGAGAGAGAAAGTGGAATCTGGAACTGTCAGGAAACAGTCGTGGAATTTGTGCATATTCGAGCACATTTTTTGCATTTTAGACATGTCTCAGTTGCTGATTCGCATATAGTATGCTTTGTTGTACTGACCAATGCCAATAGAAAGATGTAAATATTTTTGATTTAGATCTTTGTAGTTTACACGGGGTGCATGGTGCCCTTCAGCATGGATATAAAGTGGCAAAACCTGGAAAAGTCTGTATCATTCTCAGAAGAAGAATCTGTAAATAAGAATCGAAAAGAAAGAGGCAACAAGCTAGATAGTAAGCCAGCAAGGCAAAGAGCCTACTAGTATGATGAGTTCGATAAAGATAAAATTAAAAGCTATGCCATTAATAGGTTAAACGAGAAGTCTGGTAATCGTCTGTAGACTAATATTTGTCTCAAACGTAATATCTGTGAAATTTGTAAATACTTTGCAACTTTTTACTCTTCACGACGTTTGTTGTAAAGATGTCAACGCAAAGTGAAAATGAGAAGTTCCTTGCGAAAGTATACCTACTCTATTACAACAAACAATTTCCAGTTTTAAATCTTTTCAAAGTGCAAACTCAATACTAATAAGTTTCATGCAATAGATCCTACGTTGCAATAGGTATTCAGGGATTCATACGATTCAAACTATTATCATCCGCATTAAGGTCAAAAACTCATAGTGAGTAGGAAAACTCTTACTTATAAAAGAAAACATCTTCCAATAAAATGACAAGTTATAAAAATTTACCTGCAACATTTTCATCTTTTCTGGGACACTACTCTCTGCCATATCAATCCTAAACATGCAAAAGTCTCTTAATGAAAGCTGTGAAGGATACCATTGTGGAAATGCTTCGGTAATACTTTGAGATTTGGGTTTTCCTTCTTTTCCTGCTTCAGATTGTCGTGATGGCGAAGGATTTCTAGAAGAATTATTGCTGGAGCTACGTGATCGCGGTGCAACAGGCGGCGGAGGAGAAGGGGCTGTTAATTGCTGATTCACAATTTCTTCTCCCTGTTGGTATAAATTTTCGTGTTGTGGAAAATCTTCTCTCGCCAACTCGGAAAGCGCCATAGACACAGACACAGCCATTTCCTCTTCCTTTAAAAATAAAAGACAAAAATTCAATAACAATTTAATAAGTTGTGGTGTAATAAAAGTACTAACTTCTGTAGTAACAATCACAGCGTAATTTTATTATTTCTGGCAAAAACAGCATTATCCGCTGCCTATCACAATGCAATCAGAATTCTATTTATTGGCTTTTTAAGTCTCTTATATTTAATATAAAACATGTTCGTGAGTAAGAAAAGAATAATTAATAACATAAATAAATTAGTACTGCAAACATATTAGTCATTAAAGGCATTTGGAATGTTTAAAACGAACACCTGATTTGTATTTATATTGTTCTTTCCAAAAGAATTTTTATAGAAAGATTATATATTTTAACATTTATCAAAACACACACGCAGGTATATAGTATGTTACTAATTTGTGCAAATTTAATGAAAAAAATTATCAACTTACGGTCGTTTAATGCTAAAAGGGCAGGCTTTTTGCTAAGTAAATTATCCACATTTAAAAGTATCCGGCAGTTTTACCCTCGTTTTAAACATTTATTAGTACAAAACAAAGAACTAAAACCTTGAAGACGAACACAATACAACTGAAAAACATAAACTGATTGCCCTTGAAAATTGTTTAAATTTTGAAAATTTCTCCATGTAAAGAAGACTGCATTTCAGATAAGAGAATTGGAAATTTTATTAACTTTGAAAGCGCCATCTATGGAGAGTAGTAGAGACGTTGTGAATCAATTGCTCTGCACAATACTAAAGACTATTTAGTAGCTGGTTTGTAACGAAGCTAAACCGTCTAAAGCTTTGGACGTACTCCACGAGAGGACGCCTTAAGTTTTAAAAGTAAAATATAAAGTTTACGAATTTTAATTGATTAATGGTTATAATAAAATGAGAAATTAGGAGATTTTGGATAATCGTTTTTGTTAGAAATCAAAATTGATTTAATACCATCATTTATTAGAAAATTAAATTAAAAAAATTATATTCTACAAATCGCTGTTATTAATTTTTAGATTTCGCCCCAAATAAAATTTTTTGTAATCTTAATTTAGTCTAGAAAAAAAAATAAAAATTTCTCTTTAATGTAAACGTGTATAAAATTATTGAAAACTTTAAAACGATTCAAATCTAAAGAAAAAGCCACAAACTTATTCATTTATGTGTTTCCGGCATTGATTCTTATTCTCGTTATGGAAAATTTCTCTTTATCAGTTTAAAAATGCAAAAATCTTTTTAATACAAATTTTTAAGCTTTGGTCACTTTTATTTTTATTTCCTAACAACTAAGACAGTTGAAATGCACGTAATGCACATATGCATCATCGACGAATTTTCAATTTTTACTATTCTTTCGTCGAAAGTCACTATCGATATTTTCATTGGTTTAGTTCAAATTCTACTTTTCTTTTTTCATTGATAACAAGGCCAACTGACAGTCGTCGCTCATTAACAGTCGCAATAAAAAATTAAATGTACAAGAGCGACAACAAATCAAAGACGATAGTTTTCATAATCAATTCCAAGTAACTTCAGTTTTTTCTTTTTAGTGATCTACCACCATAATCTCTAAATGCATTTATGGTAAGTCCTCATGTTAAAGAGAAATTACTAGTATAGAATATTCCAGTAATATTATTATGTATATTTGCTATAAAAGAGGACACATTGAATATCTACACCAGAGCAGTTAGTTGATGGCCTTGTCATAAGATGAGGCTGTGAAAAAAGATGTCAGGTTATACTTGAAATCACTGAGGACGTACAAAAGAATAAAGGAAGATGTACTTCTAACAAAGTATAAAAGAGAAGCGTTGCAGTACACTTTATACTTTCAACTAATAGGGATCGGAACATTCAAAATAGCAAACCGGGTATTGATATACTACAGAGGGGCACAATAGTTAAGAAAAACAAACAAAAGACAGAAACATCAAAAGAATATCGGATATAAATGTCTGGTTTAAAAGAGTGAGAAACAAGACAAATGGAAAAGGCATATATTCTGGGATAATTGAAATAAAAGAAAAAAGAGAAATAGGCTGTTAAGAAGAAAAAAAAACAAAAGTAGGAAGAAGAAGTGGAATATATAAGTCACAAAGAAAGTGCAGAAAAAAAGCAAATGGCAAGAACAAATAGCCTGGAATCATAATTGACAAACGAGGGTGAAGGGCCAAAACTTTCAGGCCCGGCCAGCCCCGGACTGACTGGGAATAAACTCCACGCGGCCCGAAAGGAATCTAGTAACTTCTTGATTGGCTTGAAAAGCCCAAAAGGCTCGAACTACTCGCCAGGCTCTAAAAGACCGAAAGGCCCAAACGATTTAATAGGATCGGACAGACACGCCCGATAAGACCAAACCTAAACCTGAGCTTTTGACTGTCCTGCACAAAAGCCCGACCAAGAAACCCGGCCCGTCCTGGCTTTTACTGTACAGTACGAAACTCCTCCGCTAGAACTAATGCTCATCCCAGTCTGTACGAATGTAACGCCTGTCTGACTTAGTAAGAAAAAGTTCTCGATTCGGTGCAGTACGAAAATCTTTTTCTTTGGTTCAGTACAAGAATAATGCTTGTCTGGGTCAGGACGAAACTAACCTGTTCGAATCAGTACGAAAAAGATCTCGGTTCGCTTCGGATCAGTACAAAAATAATGACCAGAAAAGTCCGACCGACTCGATAAGCTTGACAGGTTCGATAAGCCCGAAGAGCCTGACAAGCCTAACAGGTTTTTAAGCCCGACGTAGGCCCGTGAAGCCTGATAGATTTTTAAGGACTGGCCCGAACCCGAGTTTGGGGCCGAGACTAAAAAAACCTAGCCCGTGCAGGTCTCTAGAGCAAGGTAGAAAAAGATAATACAAAATATGATAAAAGCAAGAAGATAAGTAAGCGTCTAGTAAGTAAAAAACTAGTCAAGATTGTTTGGGAGAAAATTTTTGTGTCCAGAAGCAAGCGGCGAATGGCAGCAAACGTTAATCTCCGTAAAAGCAAAAGCAGCACTTTTGAAAGGGCATTTTTCGTTGACGGTAGCGCATCAGCGTGATTTTATCTAACTATCTTGCGTATTTATGTCATAGATTATTAACTATCTTCACGATTATGGACTCACATCTTAGCCAATAAATAAACAGAATCCCGAGGAAACACGACTGGATATGAAAATTTACAACACAGCTCTGTAATTAACTAATTCTACCTTAAATTTGTGATTATGTGTCTATTTACTAATTTAAAAAATATTTCAATTAATGCGAAATTATGTTTACACTTAGAGCTAATTTTCAACGAACTCCTTTGGAGTCATTACTGAATTTGCGAAGTATGTGTGTCTGTCTGCATTTTTTTTAATTTTAAAATTTTGACTTCAAATCTGGATTCTATATCAAAAACTAAAGATGTGGTGTCTTTGTTTTTTGACATTTCTTGGGGAACATGGTCAAAATGGCCGCCAAAATTTGCAAAATTGTCAAAAATTTTATTTTTACTTTTACTTTTACTTGGAATCTAGATCTACTACATCAAAAAAATAAGATGTATGTACGTACACTTTTTAGTTTTTGGATATCACCTCGGGAACGTGGTCAAAATGGCCGACGAAAAAACAAAACGAAGTTCATGCATTGTAATCACAATGACGCGCTACCAATAGAGGTGATTAGACGCTGTCAGTAATCTTTTGCCTGCTCTTGAGTGAGGCTTTTTAAAATTGCGTGAAATGCCGGTACAAACGCCACACTAATGAGTACTAATATCAACCGTCCAGAAAACTTATGGTGCAAATGAAACTACTTTCTGCTTGCTCTTTAACAAAAACATTTCTTGTGTCGAGGAGCAGCAATCACGATGATGCGTTGTCAATGAGGAAGCTTTTGATTGATTGATAAGTGACAATTGTTTACATGTCAACCAATCAGAAGATTTTTCGTCGGCATCGCATCATCGTGATTATTGCTACTGGACACAAGCATTGTATTCAGAGTACAGACAAAATAGATAACCCAACATCATATATTGCGTGTGGTGATAATACAGATCAGTTTTGAAGTTAAAAAGTAATTTTCAAAAATCATTGTGTACCTTTCAACCTTAAACTGGAACCAATCAATTTCAAATTGAGAATTGTCAGTTTCAAATTGGACTAATGAATTTCAAATTAAGATTAATCTGAACTCAATATGAAGTTTATTGGTCTCAATTTGAACTTGATTAGGTCAATTTGAAATTGATTATTCCAATTTGAAATTGATTGGCCCCTATTTGAGCTTTAAATGGTATAGCTTGTTTTAGAAAAAATTGCATAAATAGAGTGTTAATTTTGGATATTTGGTCAGGGCAGAAAAACGCTGACCTCAGTCATGGTTCAAGTACTTTTGTTAAGGTTATTCTGGAAGGTGCAGAAAACTAGGTTCAACGATTTTCATGTATACATCTGCATGCACCTTTGAATTATAAAATATTATGTCCCACCCAATAAACTACTCAAAATAAACAATTATCTTACTATCCTACTGAGCGTGGTCGAGCCAGATTTATACCATATAATGAAATAAATGAGGTTAGTCAACTAAAAATGAACTTATGTTTTAGCTTATAATTTACTTAAATATGAAGTGAATATCAAAATGACACTTCAACATATTTGAAGTTGGGTTATCATTACTGGATTTTACCTTGAATGCTGGTAGACTTTCTTGTATTTTCTAAATAATCAGAGGCTTGCAGTGCTTTTACCGTATTTAAAGGAAACGTTGCCACTAATAAGGCAACTAAAGGAAACGAGAGAATTCTGTGGAAATAAGAATTTTTCTGAACTTACGCTGAAAATGTGAGTAGTTCCAGTTAAATTGAATTTTATAAAATAATATCGACAAATGGATCTAACAGAATTATAAATTCGTTTTATTCAAGACTTTATTGAGAAACAGTACTCCAGAACTTATTAATCCACGTGCTTGGCAGTATTACGGCCTCACGTGCAAAAATTCTGTGTGCTACATTTGTCATATTTAACTAATTTTTTAATTTCTAATTACTTTCAAAGCATAAAAACTAAATGATGTACTCATAAACTTGAAGATCTTTTTTAATGTAATTTGTGGGGGTTTATAGTTTTATATTTCAAATATTTTACATGCGTATTGTGTCTAGTTTAATATGTAACAAATACAGGATTATAAAATTAACTACGCTATCTTTCGAGGCGTTAACAACATTTCTCGAAAGCTAATTATATCAATTAAAATTCCTAAAAGAAATTAGTTGCACATTCTTGCACATTTAGCTGTAGTTTGTAATTATTTGTTCATGTGTAGGAATGGGAAAAATATTTAATGGGACTCAATTTTCTTAAAGAGCTGATCAACTTAGATCTAATGATATAATGGCATTTTAAGTTGTTTATGAATTATTATAGCAAAGTATAATAACAATAGCAAACTGAAACTGCAAGACATCAAATTTACAGAACCAAATTTTTGCAAATAGCTCATGACAATTTACCTCATTAGGTTTAGAGATTTTGCAGCTAAGCCGGAACCTTACTATTATCTTTTGTAAATTAAAGTAATATCAGGTATCATCGTATCATATTTTAAAATTGAGCATTGCCTTGGTTAGGATAAATAATTAGTTTTTTGTTAAGTCAAGTACTGTCATAAAACTTGGGGTACTATTTTTAATTTATTTTATTTTTTTTCTTCGTGATAATTACGTTCTTGATGTTTTTCTTCTAAAAGTCAATTGAAAGGAAAAAATTATTGTTGTATTTCTAAGGAGGCCGGATTAACTTCTAATCCCTGGCACGTTTCAGTTTAAGCAGGTAAAAGAATTAACGGTGTAACTGTAACTGATGTATGAAAAGTAATTTGAAAATCCTTTTGTTGTAAGACTAATCACTTGTGTAGGTAATTGTGCTGATACCAATTGCTTTCTATTCTTAGAAATGTGTTTAAATATAATAGCAAGTAGTGTATACATATACCCTCTCCTCCTGCATCCAAATATGACAATAAAACGAAAATGAAATTAACAGTCTGATGAAGGATTGTGATTATAATACATTAACCGGTAAGAACAATTTAAAATTAATAATAATCAAGTCAATATGTCTGTATACTTTTACAACCGATTTTATAGCGTACCAGTGAAATCTGGTTTTCTATACAATTTAATCTCCTAATGCAATTCTAAAAACTTTTGCATGTTATACTAGATCTAATACCTATTGTCAAAAATCAAGAAAATTCCTGTACTTACATACAATTTTTGAAAGAACAATTAAACAAAATATCAATTTCAAAAGATCCCTTAGTCATTATTACCGTTCAACATTTTATTTACTATGGTTTTGAAAATATTAGAGAATACTAAGCTTACACGATATGGAAAAACCATTGTTACCACTTATGTATTAAACGACACTATAATTTGAAGAATTTCCGAATATAGCAAACTTAACCTGTAGTAGTAGATAATTCAGACAAAATGTATATTTAATTACTCGGTTAGTTTGCACATAAGTAATCATAAATAGTACCCTTTTCAAAGGAATGTTGAAGAGAGAAAGTTGTAGTTCGATAATGATGTTTTTAACTATTGTTTATTTCAAAGTAATTAAATAACTATACCTAAATAAATGCGGTGTGATATTTATAAAACAACATTGAATACACCACACTGTTTTCAGTTAAAAAATATGATGTAAAAAAAACATTAATGCAACGCCATATCAAGGTTTACAACTTGAAAAATAAATCTGTAAATATGTTATGATATTTGGCCTTACTGGAATTCTCTAATTTTAATGATATCTAAAACTTCCTTTACGTTAGAAATCATAATTAACGCGCCGCTAGATTAATATTTCCATCAGAAATAATTAACAAATCAAATCCTCGCAATTACTACTATATACAACTTCCCTAGAATGTTGTAGCAAAGCTTTTCCATAAATTCTCCAAATAATCAAGAAACGAAATCTCTATAAAATCAGTTTAGTAAAAACACATGAAAAAACTAAGACAGTGGAGTGAATTAATACATAGGGAATAATATCAAAAGTAACTAAAATAAACTTACATTGTTTGCTGCAGCCATGATGATCAAACTGTCTTTCATGCAAGCTAACTGTAAACTGACCAAAATGAATTTTACGGTCTAGGCAAATTTTTAGAAATCAAGAAAACAATTTGCTAGTATTACCCTTTTACAAATCGACTTTGCCCGACAACTTGCTTGGAGCTAAACAATTAGCACTTGCCCTCCGGTTGTAAAGTACTGCAAACATTGTACACATAGCTTGGATTTTTCTAGAATCGTTACAGTTAATCTTTAGTTTGTTTCCCCAAATACAAAAAAAATTTCGTTATCTAGTTTTCAGTTAATAAGAGATAACAAAAGTTAATACACTTCACTTGCCCAGAGTTTTAAAAAGAAAGTTTTTTCCTGGGCGTGTTATTAAAAAACGAAATCTAAAAATATGCACATGTATGCATTACTTTCTCTAAATATACAAAAATATGCTAAATAAAACTGAGGTAAATGGAATCCTCGTGACCTAATTCGTAGAGATATCTGGAAATTTTTACTCTGCAGTCTGCATATCTACACATTTATGGTGATACAACGTTCAATTCTTCATGAGTTGCTGTACTATTCTGAAACTGTTCCTACTGTTTATTATTTTTCTACCTTATTTTAAGAATATACCATTTAAAATACTTGCATCAGGAGCGTGCAAAGAAACATCTTTTCGCCATGCCAGAAGAAAATAGTAATATCTACGGACAAAGAGAAATACCAAAAAAAATTCTGAGTCAAGTTATACAGAACGATTAACTTTACGTTCTAGAACTACGTATCTTTAACCATACCGTCACATAAGTTAACTATAACTCAGTAGGATGATTATGATTGTACAGAATGATTAATAATTTCGCTATTATTCATTTACGCAAAGCTTATAGTAATAAAAACGAATCGAATTAATGCTGTATGTTTAAAGTTAGGTTTTTGACATATACAGGCCTATTCACGATTGATGACGCCTCTTGATCAGAGTGATAGGGAATCCAACTTGCACGTTTGCAAAGTACGGTGATATTTCTAAATTGAAAATGAAAGCTAGTAGACAGAAATAATCATTTGCTGCATCATTTATGTTTGTTCAGTTTGGCATTTTATATTTATTAAAATGTTAATACAAGATTACTTTGAGAACGTATTCGAATATTGTAAAGACAGATAATTATGATATTCATTTATGAAGAGTGCCACCAAAATCCAAATCTGTTTTTTTTTGCATCTAAAAACAAACAAAAAACTCCATATTATTAAAAATTAAATTTGTAATAAAAATGTCTTTAGAAGTTCTTGATAACTCGTCAAATAAGCAAGATACAAGGAAAAGATGTTTTTGGGGAAAAATCATTTTTCTTCAATATCTTGAAAGAAGGTCATTTTGTTTTTACATTTTATTTCAGAATAAAAAGTAGTCCACGCTCCCAAAACTATCATTCATACTAAGTCAGATATAGCATAATGACAACCAATCTGACCTACCGTGCAGATCCATATGCGATCTTACACAAAAAAATAGGAATAACGTTGAGATCGGCATAATAATAAAAGAGTTTAATGCTACCTCGTTAAAAATCAACAGAACTGGAGAAGTAATAATTATTATGATATACAGGTTGTTCCGTTTAAAATTAGAAAGTTGCTGTCATTTCAGACAGAACCGGTCTGGTAAAGTCTGGTAAATGAACACATAACGTAATTCGGCAGCTGCGTTTATCTTTAATCACTTTTTGTGGTACACATGTTATGTTTTTCGTACAAAGATTTCTACATGGCTTTCTTTATATGTTATACTCTATACAGGGTGATTTGCTAGCCTTTTTATAAACTTTGGTAACGCAAGGTAGATGTAGTTTCAAGAAAAAAAATCTTATATAAACATAGGTTTGATATTCATTGATAACCAATAAATAAGGAACACTTGCCGATCAATTTTCGAATTCATGTTCGGTACATAAAAGTCTCTTTAGACATCATTGTATTACGCTATCTTTAATTGTCTTGGAAGAGTCAAGTTTCCTCGGTTTTTCTCAAATTTGACAATCAAATTGGGTTTTTTTACAGGGTACAGTCATAGGAGTTTTTTCGTAGCTAATACTTCAAGATCAAATTCAAAGGAAGTCAAAATTCAATTTTCCAAAGTATCTTAAGCAAAAAAACAATCAAAGTCATCATTAATCATTGAGTATCATTCACGACAGAAATAGTACCGTCTCGATGGAACGTTTCGTTCAAAAGATATAGGAAAGGAAGATTTTTGCCACGATTTGACGGAAAAGGCCAAAATTTTGTTTTTCACTGGGAAACCTTTGCAAAGAAACATAGAATGGTAGTCTATTTACAAATCCGCAAACGCGATTCGCTTATCCCTTACCTTTATCAAAAAAAAAGAATTTTCACAGCTGAATCATTTTTGCCACGATCCCTAGCGAAACAATTTTGAAAGATAAGAAACTCATTCCGGTGGTTCTGTAGATATAAAGACTGTATCATTAATTATCGGTACAACTTCTCACCACCATAAATGGTAGGTTGTGACTTTTTCAATCAATTGTCAGATTGACATTTGTTACTTGATGTATAGACATTAAAGTTTGATAGTTAAATTTAAGTGTTTGTTAGTAAATTAAAAAATGAAAGGTTTATCAGCGGAGAAGCGAAGCTTAATTGTGTCCAGATACTGCAATGAAAAAGGTATGACAATGAGAAAGTTAGCGAAAAAAGAAGGTGTTAGTGTCCATGCAGTCCAAAATGCAATTAATAGGTTAGGAAAACATTTTACTTTGAATGATTTACCTGGACGCGGAAGGAAACCAGGTGCATCAAGTCCATATTTGGATAAGAAGATATGTAAAAAATTTACGACTAATAAGCTAATAAGCTAAGAAAAGAAATGGTTTTAAGACATATAAAAAACAAAAACAACCAAAGCGTAGTTCAATTCAAGCATCTTCTGTGAAAAGTCGAGCTCGGAAGTTATACGAACAAGTTCTGTGCAAAAAAATCAATGCATTATCATGGACGATGAAACGTACGTCAAACTCGATTACAAAACTCTACCGGGATCTCAGTATTATACTGTAAAACAAAGAACGGAAGTGAGTAATGCAGATAAATCTATTTTTTTTATGAAAAATTTGGAAAGAAGATATTGGTCTGGCAAGCAA